>VDFB02087080.1:0-12907 GCA_007258455.2 Sequoia sempervirens | reverse complement strand
AATGATTAGGTGGGTAATGAGGATTAATGATCCACTTGCATATTATGGAGGATGTGACACCTCCCTAATCAAGGACTAGGAATGTGCGCATCCTTAACCTAGGATTAAGCAAGGGGGATTAAAATTAATTAGGAGTGGATTATGGAGGATGAGACATAAGGGTATTAAATAAATAGATTATTTATTTAATTTTTTGGAGGAAAGGGATAAGGGGTAAAGTATTTAATTATTTAATTAAATACCTTAGGGATTTAGAGGACTTAGAGGTATTAATTAAATAATAGCAATGTTACTTTAACCCGAACATGAGGTGGAAGAGTCATGCAAGAGCAGAATGTGTAGAGGCAAATGAACTGCCTGGAACATGTATTGTTAATTTTCATTGAAATAAAGTCATTTGATTTTGAATTTTGAGTTTGTTGTTGAAAGCAATTGTAATTCGATTGTAAATTTCACACAAGTAATTGTCAAATTTGGGTAAATCATTCATGGATTTTGTTGTAATATGAGTTTTGGGTTAAGTGAGAGTTTTGTTTTCTTCTTCATCATATTTATATGTAGAGAGGGGGGTAGAGAGGGGGAGAGGGGGGAAATAGAAATAGAGAAAAGATAGAATATTTCTTATTATCCATTTCATGTCAACAATGA
This sequence comes from Sequoia sempervirens, assembly GCA_007258455.2. NCBI lineage: Eukaryota > Viridiplantae > Streptophyta > Pinopsida > Cupressales > Cupressaceae > Sequoia > Sequoia sempervirens. The sequence continues at coordinate 12,259 of VDFB02087080.1, read as the reverse complement.
AAAGATAACACATGTTCATGAGGAGCGGCACTCATTACAACATGTCATTTTCTTAAAAATCTAATAATTTACCTTTCAAAATTCTTAGGTGTACCCATTACATAGTAAAGTAAAATTGCTAGTAGTATGTGAAAATCAAATCCATTCTATTTTTAAAACTTTAAATCAAGGGTCATGCCACTTGTGGTCCAAAAAGTGTTTCCTACATGATAGGGAAAATGTAAAATAAAAATTCAAAATATGAGGATTTATGCATATGAAGAGAAAGGGTATGACATAAAGGGTGCAAAAATAATTATGCATTGATGGATGACCTCAAAATTTCATTTAATCCACTTAAATTCATGAACCAACCAAATCCAATCAAATTGAACCAAATTAAACAAAAAATACCAACTGACAAAAAGATGAAATGACATATGAGTGAAAGAGTAAAGTGAAGTAGAGCTCACTCTTTCTTTCACATGACATAAATATAGTGATCTATCATTTTACCTTTACAATAAAATAGAGATTTTGTGCCAAAGGTCAAAATTTGTTGGGTTTACTCATGATGTCATCTTCTCTTTGAAAAAATTACTTGGGTAATTTTGGCACACATTTAGTGAATTTCCAAGTATGGATCTAGAAAGTTTCCCTCTTCACAAATATTATATATAAAATTATTTTATTTTATATGTATGAGATTCAAACTCTTGGCCAATTTAAGCATAGAACATGACCTCTATCCATTTGTAGTTGTATGATTACTTTGGATAGAACATGGCTTGCATTAAAAATGTCCAGTTTAGGAGATTAGAATTTCTGGTCACTTTTGTTTTCAAAATTTTGAGTAAATTGCAAAGCATTACAATAATATTTTAGCTATACATATTGACGTGAATTTATTGTTTGTTTTTCCTCAAGGACAAGGGTTTCATGCAGGTAAATAAATATATGCAACCTTTTGTATGTGATTTTTTGACGTGATCCTTACTTATCAAACTAAAAATATAAGTGAAGGAAATCTACCATAGATGAGTGTCAAAACTCAAATTTCACCCTCCTTTATAACTTTCTTAATAACTTACTATATTATTCAAATAGTCAAATTACATAGAGATATAGTAGCTAAGTAAATTTTCAACAATGTTAAATTCCTATAGTTTTAAAAAAGAAAAAATACACATATTTGTTGACTATAAATAGATATTTCATTTATATCAAAGGCATGGTTAACAAATAGCTGCCATATCTTTTGATATCTTAAATTGATGTCGTATCTTTTACATATTTTTTTCCAAATTAGGTATGTCAATTATATTCTAGTTTAATTCATATTGCAATATACAATATTTAAGTGAATAACATTCTCTAATTATAAAGAGAAAATGTTTTGAAGAAATAAAAAATTATTTTATTTTTAAAATAACTAGATATTTTCATTAGGAGGGTTCAATATTTATGGAAAATAGTTTGATGTTTGTGAATATGGGAAAAGGGACAAGTGGTAGGTGCACAAAAATTTGTGTAAATGATATTAAGGCAAGTGACAAACTTATGACATTTAACGATATATCTATGTACCAAAGCACTCCCTCTCTAAATAAATATCAAACTAAATAAAAAAGACACATATACATAAATTTTTCCATTAAAATTATATTTAAAATTATCTAGGTAATCAAATTGATTGCACATTAAATTTATATAATTTGATTAACAATACTATATTTAGGTCTATGTCAAGGAAAAAGTGGATTGGATCATGTTCTTAAAAACATGGCTTGTTCATCTACCATTTAGATTGGTTCCCTAACAAAGATCAACCACCAAACCTTTGGGAGCACAATTATGCAATGTTACTTCACATTTAAGATGAATCACCAAACACGTGCAACCACAATGATGTAATGTTACTCCACTTGTGTGGGAAGAGACAAACACCATTAATGTGTGAAAATAATTATTAATCCACATATGAACTATCAAATTTGAAAGTGACAATTGAAAGCTTCTTTTTTTCAAAACAAAACATATCATCAAAATTAATATAAGTTTCTTAAATATCTATTTAGAGTTATTTAAATGTCATTTTATTTTACTTTAGAATTATTTTATTCACTACATATATAAATGCATAAATTTTTATTTTTATTTAAGAAATACTTTATTTTATTTATATTGTTTATTTGATAAGATTTTTTTTAATTTTTAATTTTAGAAAACACTATTTATTATTTCCACTTTTTTTTTATTTTAGTTTTACTTCTAACAATTTTACTTGTAGAGATTAATATATATTCCAGAATGTTATATGAACATAAAAAAATATGATTACAATCATAGTAAATTTCTTAAACACTCAAGACTTTGAATAATTTTTCCAATCTTAAATAATAAAAATTGTGTGGTTATATAGACCATGATTGTGATATTGTATTAAATTCCTTATCCACTCCACCTACTTATTTATCTTTAACTAAAAACAACAAGATATTTTAAGACCAAGCTAGAACAAATAGTCATCTCCTTTTCTAAAACACAACGTGGAATTGTTCTCTTGACTTTTTCAAATTAACTTCCAAAATGTTTGGACTACACGTACTCCACGTCAACACTTACAAGAGACTGTACGGCATTTCTTTACTGGTGTAAGCTTCAGAAGTTCCAGGCTGCTTGTTTTCTTCAATCTTAACCAGAACTGTAACCATTTCTGGAATATCTTGAGTTGAAAGAAGATATGGGGACTAGATATTTTGATGGATTGAGTTTAATTCTTCTTTGCATGGGTTCCCTGTGTTTTGGAGTTACAGGCGTCACAAACAGCGACGACGGTCTGCTCTTTAAAAATTTATCATTTTCTTTGTCATCTTCCATTAAACCTGCACAGACTTACTGTTTGGGTATTGTGCTTTACATACAGCTTCTGCCCTCAATGTCATGATGTTGCTGTGGGAAAATTCCCCATCAAACTGGAATAGTGGCACAGACCCTTGTGACTCTCAGTGGGTTGGGGTGGCCTGCAAAGATGGCCGCATAACTTCATTGTAAGATTCCTGAGCCCATATGATCTCCATCAATGTTTACATACGAACTCTGTGAACTTTATCATTTGTTTTTGGTGTTCTATTTTGTAGATGAAAAATTTCCCTCAAAAATAAAATAGGAAACGTGAAAGTTCTGAGATGAATTGAGATAGATGTGAATTAATATGAAACAGATAGTAGCACCTATACGCTGTATATATTTGTTTTAGGAAAGAGTTTTTATGAGGTTGTGGATTTATGGAGGTTTTCTAAAATATTTAAGTTGGGTGTGAAATTTTCTGGAGTTTTTAATAAATAAGGTTTCATGGATTTTGTAATAATGAACAAGTTTGAGATTTATAATTATATAGTAAAATTTAAAATTATTGATACTTTTTAAAAAATTACAGAAATTTTGAAGAAACAAGTGGGGAAACTTTGGATTCCATGATAAAAACTCTTCGAAATGTAAAAAGTAACATTACATTTACTGTTATTAAATTTAAAATAAAAAATAACATTAAATTTACTGTTATTGTAAAATATTTCTCCACATTTATAATTATTTAAAAGTATTATAATTCTCATCATACTAAAATTCCCAAAGTTTCATTCCTTAATCAATTGCTATTGTTTTGTACACATTTTTATTTAACCACACAAAATATAATATATAAAAAATATTTTGAAAGTTTAGCTTTCAATGGAAAAGCATACCTGCATGTATATCATATTTTCAGTGCTATCATATATGTATTCATTCATGTACAGAAAATTATCAGCGTGGGGCTCAAGGGAGCTCTCTCAGATAAAATTGGTTCTCTGACTGCACTTCACCTTCTGTAAGTTAAATACTGACTAAATACATTCAATACTGTAAGTTACAATAGCAGTCATTATCACAGGTCTCTACTTTTTTTTTTTTTAACCTCTTGGCCTTTTATTAATATGAACATTTCAGGGATTTATCCGACAACAAAGACTTGACCGGAAAGCTTCCAAACAGTATAGGAAACTTGGTTTCTTTGGAAGTTCTGTGAGTTTTACATTTAAGACAATCAAGCCCAACACCCTGTAAATTATATTTGGTTTCACAACAACATTAAATTGTAGACTTCTCTTTTTGATGACTAATAAATTTCTATTACCTGCAGGATGCTAATTGGGTGCAATTTCAATGGAGAAATACCAGTTGAATTGGGAAACCTGACTAATCTTATTTTCTTGTAAGATTAAATTTCACCTTTCCATATATGCCATTAAGTAAAACGTTGGATATCATATCTAGAAAGCATAGACATAGATATGAAGTTTTACTGATACAATATTTGTTTTTGTCAGGGCTTTGAATTCTAACAAGTTTACAGGCTCAATTCCTGCAACTCTGGGTAAGTTGACCAATCTGGAATGGCTTGACATTGCTGACAATCAACTTACTGGGAGTCTTCCACTCTCTAATGCCACTCAATCTGGATTAGACAAACTTGTTAAAGCACGACACTTGTAAGTAATAAGATACAACAATTTATTTAATATGAGTTCTGATGTCATAGGAATGAAATAATAGAGTATTGTTTGTGATTTTTGTAGCCATTTCAATCTAAACAAACTGTCAGGCACCATTCCACCTGAACTCTTCAGCAATAATATGAATCTGATTCATGTGTGAGTGAGAATTATTGGTCGTTGTCCTCATATGTCATGATCTTGAGCATGCGATATAGATATTGACTGTATTAAGTAGTGTTTATTATCATCTACATACTATTTGACAGTAATAACTTTAATGGACGGATTCCTCCTACTCTGGGACTCGTACACAGTTTGATAGTCGTGTGAGTATCAACATTCTAACACTGTTCTTTCTTCTTATGCCCTATTTATGGTTTTCGTGGCTATGTCACAGACCAGAATTTAATGGATGCCTATTTAATTGTGTTTTTTTTGGTAATATCGTTTGGGAAACAGAAGGCTTGACAGAAACCAGATAACAGGTTCAATTCCCCCCAACGTCAACAACCTAACCAACATTGAAGAACTGTAAGACACTTCTCCTTTCTTTACCTCTTCACTGATTGTGACTGAATTTTAATGTGCGTTATGTGATTCAAAGAATCAAATAGCTTATTTGAAAAGGTAAAATATAAGTTTTTCGTTATATTTCCTAAAACAAAGCATTTAATTTTAGTATTTTATTAATTTTCCTTTCACTTGATTGATAATTGTTTGGTTAGGGCGAAGGTTTAATTTTTATATTGGAGTTTATTTAATTTTAAAACGGATCAAGTATATGAAGTCCGTAAGTAAATTTTGATGTAGAGAAGGCTAACAAAGTTCGTAAGGATTTAGTTTTCATGTAGCTCAATAACATATTTTAAAATAAATATTAAATATTTTAAACATATTATTTTATATAAAAAGCTGTGATTATAAATTATTTTTTATGATAGACTATAACAATAATTAACAAAGGATTAAAATCTATTTTAAAATTTTAAGAGAATTTTAATAATTATATTTTCATGAATTGTATCCATGAATCAACTATAAAAATTACAAATGATATCCATGGATTAGTTGAACTAGTACTAAAAATGAGCCAAACTCTCATGTCAAACTAGTAGCCATAGCCCACCACAATATCATCAAGAATAACCTAGATCCCTCATCACCATTGCAAATGAATTAAGGATTCTAAGACATCCCTTATAATGCCTTTGGTTTCTTCAATTTAAAAAAATACCATGACAAACTTAGGAAATATGTCAGTGTTAACACTATATCTAAGAGTCACTGTGAGAAAAAATCTCACTAAGAGTGACCCTAATGGCATGTAGTATTATCACTACATGCACCTTGAAAATATTCTAAGGTGTGAGGTCAAAATCTCCCTTAGAAACGTTATTTTTCTTTTCTTCACTACTAGACACAATATAGTATCAATTTTGTAATCTCTCTAGGACAATCGTACCTAGAAAGGAAAGAACTTAATGCATTCAATGTTCACAAATAGGAGAGGTTTGTGCTCTTTACCATCATGTTTCATTTGCTTGGAATTTATTCTTGATAAGACTCCTTATGCTAGCCTTTCTTGTGTGTACCATAATCCTATCACCTTCTAGTGATAGTGTCTTGCTCAATGCATAAGGAGTGTTATAAATTATGTTTAGCATCAAGCTTTACCATATTAGTGTGGAACAAGTTATACAATATACCTTCAAGTCTATTACCAAGTTGGCCAAAGAATTTGCAACCACGTTGATCTTCCCATAAATATGCCTAAACGTGAAGGAAATTAGAGATTTGGTGAAGGGCCAACAAAGTTTTATAGTTTTGATTTCCCAATTTAGTGAAGCTCTTCTTCTTATAACATTTATAATAACCATCAAATACCTATCAATGTGCACCTATTTAACTTTGGAGCCCTAGGAAGAGAGCCTATGTTTCTATCTCATTGGTGTTATAAATAATCTTTTGGTTCTATTTTGATCAACCTCCCTTTGTGGTCCTTGATTATACAATCAACTCCTAAGAGGCACAAGTTACCTCTTTATCCTTCATCAAAATTAAGTTTGAACTAGCCTTTGGGATGAGGGTTCACTTTATCCCTTTCCTAGGATTTTACATGGGATTAATTCCAATAGCTCCTTGAATAGGGGGTACCTTAAGGCTTTTTCAATTCTTCATTATCTCATTATCCTAGGAAGTGAAAGTTATTTTTTAAATTTAATCCTTTTTCTATATTATTAACTATTTCCTTGATTGTATACTCCAACTTGATGAAGAATCTACCTATTGGAATTTCTTTATCTTGAAATATATCTCTATTTACTTATTTCTATAGGTACCATAAGATAATTGAGGGGATTTTTATCCAAATGCTAGACAAGGTGGGCCTACCCATGTGAGTGCCCTAACTATGGGAAAATAGTTATTATGCCAACACAAACTTGTGTTGTCCAACCCTCATTTTTTGTTTAACTTCTTCCAACGTATATCTTATTTTCATATCATTGTTTCATGGCTAATCATTGCACAATGATACAATCCTCTCCTTCTATGATGAACATTTTTGTAACTTTAACTTTTTAAATATTGTCCATATGTTCCTTTAGGACATTCTAACAACACAGTTTGATACATTCATCTCCTTTTGTGATGAAAATATTTCTAATTACTCTCTTTTTCAATGTTGTCCACTTATTATTTTGGGAAATTTAGACCTTGCAACTTCTCCTAATGTCACTTCTTAATTCCTTCTCTTTCATTATTCAAAATAAAATCACACACTCTTTGATCCCAATTCAATTCCAATATTTTCCTTGCTTCATCTATGTTGGGGATTTCCTTGAGAGGCGGGTATCCATTTTCAAGAGTCCTTTTAGAACAAGACCCTTATGTTATATTTGACTATCCAAGGAATGTGCATAGTTATCACATATTTGGAGGATAGAAAAAATTCCAAATAGGAAATCCATCGAGAGGATTTGTTGTAGCTAGGATGCTATCTAGGAACTTCAAGTATAATTTTCCCCACTTAAGGTGTGACTTAGAATATATTCCCTATACAAGTTTGATCCATAATTCCATGTTGATTATAGATCACTTCCTTCTTTCAATCCTCCATTTCATGCCCAAAGATATGGAATGGAATGTTTACACTTCATTGGTACTCTTTCCACTTTAATGAATCTTGTAGCCACAACCCTACTTTTTTATGACTTTGATCTTTGGTGGTGCCAAGATCTCCAAGTTTAATATGACACAAATTCTTGCATACATCTATGTGTCACCATTCCAATGGTTTTCATTCATATCGATAAAGGATCTAAGTTTCCTATCATTGTGATGGTACTCAAATCTTGATATGTTGAGGGTAAAATATATAGTTGATCCATACTGTGGGTTTTGTTATGGTATGTATATGAGTAGGTTGAAATTGGGACCCTAGTCCTTCACATAGAACCCCACATTGTCCACAAGGAGAGAGCCTCTAGTCTCCTCTTTTTTGTTAGCTTAATTATATTCAAATAGGGTGAATCCTTTTAGAATAGGTTTTATTTTTGTTTTGAAGCTTTCTCCCCAAAGCGAATTAAGAGTGAAAGATCCTACAAATCACAAGATAGAAAACAAGCACATAGAATGCAAAACTCCACTTGTTATTAAATAGTCAAGGGTCTCCTTATAAAGGAGAAATATCCAAGAGATCGAAAAAATATCAGGAGGGCTAAATATTAGGTAAATATCTAGAAAATATCTAGTCTATGCCAATGAGTCATGCATCAATGAATGCCTAAGTAGGCTTAGGTCAACCTATGTGTAGGCAAGCCATTAATGAATGCCCGATACCCCCTTTAGCATAACTTAGGTAGACATGGATAAAATGGGTCCCAACTACTAGACATGTTAGGTACCCATGTACAAAGTAATCTCTCATGAAATGGAGAAAAGTAGAAAACTCTGTGGGAAAAAACTACCCTCCAAAAGAGAGAAAACATGCATGAAAATTATACACGTGAAAAAGTACTACTTCTTTTACTAAGTACAATATATGATTTCCTCCATAAGAGAGAAAATAATAGAAGGTCTATAAGACCCCCCCCATAATACATGTCCTGCTACATTAAAGTTGGATAGTGAATAGAGGATGTAGATGTAGATCCAAGAACATGTCACAATGTTCCTTCCCTTAGGAAGAAATAAAACCAACTGAAGATGTAGGATATTTTCCCATGTGAGATGTATGTATGATCTTGAATAGAGTTGAAGCTCATCCAAGAATGATGATGAAGGTGCCCATGATGTCTTTGAAGTGTGCTCATGTGTTCCCATGTCGATGCCGAAGGATTTCATAATCAAATCAGGTGCATGCCTAATAGATGAAGATGATGAAAATCCAGAACCATGTGAAGACAGATGTAGAGCATGAATATCCAAAGAGACCAATGGTGATGCAGATTCATCGAAACTGTCATCAAATAAAAGACTGATGTCCTCAATGTGTGCCTCCAAGTCAGCAATGCGAGACTCTACAAATAGACAAGAAATGTCAAGTAGGATTGTGTCCCAATCAGCAATGCTAGGAAGACTAATGTGATCCAACTACAAAGAAGTACTTGAAGCTTTCAAACAAACAACTGTGAAAACTAATCAAGCAACAGTTGGAGGTGGAATGATGACTTCCACTATGTCAACATGACATTCTTCATGATGTGGGATATCATTTGTGATCATTGCAAGATCATGTGGGAATGGAGAAACATTTGATTCTCTAAACATCTCCCAAAGTTTGATCCATAAAGCATGTGGACCCACAATATCCATGATGACAATCAAAGTGTCATGTGGTATATGTAAGCTGATTAATCTAACAATATGATCATTTTTATTGACCCATTTATCCTTCTGAAATTGATTAGCAGGTTCAGGGATGAGTCCATACAAATGGGGCAGAAGATTGTGATACCTAAGATGTTTTAGGATGCCTTCACACCAAGACTTATAGTTTCCCTTGTTTAGCTTGATTACAGAAGAATGAGTTTTATATCCCATGATTACAAGTAGGTTAAGTCCTTAAGACAATAGAAAATCAACACATAAAGAACCCCTCCAGATTAAATGACCCCCCAGTTTTGGCACTTTATAAGTTAGTGCATTTTACAATTAGAAGAAACAAGGGTTTATAAAAAACTAGTTTTCTTCATTGTAATTTCCCCCAAATTTCCCCCAAATTGTAAAGACCCACTTAACATTTTCCTTATTTCTTTAGTGCATGTAGACAATTTACAAAAAATGCCTATGATAACATTTATATAAAAAATATAAATGCTTTTTGCTAAAAAAAAGTTTAAAGAGCCTAAATTTAAGGCATAATACCCAAAGAGGATACAGGGGAAAAATGGACAAAATGTTGCAGCAAGTGCACTAAGGGCGAGTGCGTTGAGGGCGAATAGAGGCACCTGTGAAATGTGAAGAGTCATCCTCCCTTTAACACGCCAAACAAAGGCCTCTTTTCCTTCAGACAACGTGCCTCTTTCCAGCACTCGCCACTAAACATGACATGTGCCTCCCATATTGGCACAGGGGAGTACATCAAGCAGAGGCAGGGGAATTTGTTTGGAAGGCACGTTGCACGCCCCTACAAATGCCTTTCAACCTTGTGGCTTTATGCAGTCTCTAAAAAAAAAATCACACCCCCCTTCGTTGCCAGAAACACAAACACCCCCCTTCATTGCCAAAAAGAAACCGCTCCTGCTCAACAACTTTACCTACAGTTGCTTCGGATTTTGTTGGACCATCATGGAAGCGCCTAAGTGGTGTGCCTACGCCGCTGAGAGCTGGAAGAGAAAATGAAACAAGGTGAATCGATCCTTCTCACCTTATAGGAAACCTCCCAATTCACAAAATGCCCTCACAGCTATTCGATGCTTGGCACAGAGAGCTATGGGAAATAAAGAACTGAGAGAATCAACCAATATGCAGGATAAAGCACCTCAACACAAGATCAAGAAAGGGTACTACATAGGGAATAACTGGGCTCATTTCCTTTCCCATAAGTAGATTGCAAATTGTGTCTACACAAACTTAAATCGTAGCTTCCTTTGCCCTTGATGGCCTGTGTTTCTATTCCAACCCCTCCAATTTGTAGATCGCCCACTAAATGGGCATAAACGCACCTGCCAAAGTAAGATATGCACTCTAATGACACCTTTTCTCAGCAAAATCATGCCCATAGCTACTTCAATCACTCTTTCACCATGATTTAAGGGTGAAACAGGGACATTGAAAGCATATACGAAGGGGAGAAAATAGAGAAGGTAGAGGATACAGAGGAATACGTCGGCCTATGGAGAAAGAGGAAAAAAATGCTAATCTTGTGGGTTTTTGTTGCATGGATCAGCTCTCAAAATAGATGCATCTTCCACAAAAAACTTTCCCTTGATTAAAAGCAATGTGTTCCCTCTATGCACACCAAGCAAACAATGATTTTGAAATGAAAAATTAGAGATATGTAAGCTCTTAATAACTTCTTTTGATGACTCTATACCATGGATTAAGCAAGTTGGTTAAGTCCTTAAGACAATAGAAAATCAATACATAAAGAACCCCTCCAGATTAAATGACCCCCAGTTTTGCACTTACATTAGCCAATAGGCTATATATATTGTGGGAACTTTGAGACAAAACCTGTCTCACGCCTGAAACTGCTTTTAAATCACCAGAAAACAGCTTTCTCCTAGTTTGCAGGCAACACTGCTAGACAGCGGACATATCTTAAATGCATTAAATGATATTGAATTTGGTCGAGGGAGAGTCGCATCGAATTTACGGAGGTAAACAATTGAACATACAACTGTTTGAGGGGAATTAAGGAGGTAAAATATCTTATCTCCAGCGGTGTTAAAACGTCCCTTCGAGTAGTAACTATCTCAACGCGCGTCAATTTGCTATACTATTGTATACCTACCACCGCCACCGCCCACGCCCAAAAAGAATGAATACTATAAACAAAATACCTTTCAACATATATTACGAAGCAGAGCGACTGGAAGAAAACTGGGGAAACTGTGGTACAAATTTGGATACGACTGGAAGCAAACTGAGGACACTGTAGCAAGGATTTGTATCCAACAAAACGCATTAGAACAATCCATGGTACTTTCTGCCATTGTTTCTCAGCAATATTTATTTTAGCATAAAACTACTTATATTCCAATATGTGTTACCTTCCTACATTCTTCTACGTTCTTACATTATCTAACCCTCTTGGAAGAGAAATACGTCGTTGCCTCCTAAATCAAACCTATTTATTGTCATCTTCTTCACGCAGCACATAACTAAAACTTTTCTTCTCACCTTCTTCAACCCTCTGCAAATCCAACACCCCCTAGCAATGCAGCAGCAAAATCCCCAGCCCTTGCAGCTGTGCTAAACTCATGCCCATCATCAGTAAGAGTTTTATGAAGGGGATTACTTACATTCAATGAAGTAGTTACCAATGAAAATTACGGTCAGATCCTAATAGTGAGCAATTTAGGTTTTAATGTTATGGCATCGTTATTTTCAGGCTGCACCTCGCCAAATCAAAGGAGTGAAAGTAATTCATTTATCATGAGATATAGATAATTTTTACCAAGAGATAAAGATAATTTTATTTTAATATTTTTTATTGCATATTTCTTTGTTTAATTTATAATTGAAAGGCCTATCTTTTGTAATAATTGAAGTTAAGCATACAGGTGGCCAAATTG
>VDFB02087079.1:0-37050 GCA_007258455.2 Sequoia sempervirens | reverse complement strand
CAGTCGATATTATGTTTGGATATATATATATGTATATATAAACATATACACACATGAGCATTAATGCTTATTAGGTGTGTATATATATAATATATATTGTTATTACTATGAGAATGTTAACTTTTTTTTATTCTATGTATATTGAATGTATACATACTTTATTAACATAAGATTATATATATATATAATAACATATATATACATATACATATATATATGTGTGTGTGTGAGTTGATATACAACAAAATATGTATATGTACATATATGATTATATATATATATGATTAGAGATTTATTTACATAAGTTATGCTTAGAGGCTGATTTATGCATATAAACATAGGTTGAATTTTTCATGAGCTAAGAAAAATATTTAAAGGTCGATTACAATATACATTGGCATTGAATAAAGGGAAAATTACAAGCTATGATTACGCAACAACACAAACAATATGAAAATTAAACCGACTATTAGGAATTGATTTGATTAAAGTGCTTAGATAAAGAAAAATAATAATGAATAAACTTGAGAGACTTTGCTTAAAGTTGAGTGTAAGGCACTAAATAGCACAAATCCAAGGTTGATACTAATGAAGTTGCATCTTTGTGTGTTTAAAAGCACATTACTTTATAGTGAAACGTTATTGTCCAAATAATGTGAAGCGATGACAAAGCTAAAGACTGTTGTGATGATTTATTTGCAACGTGCCAAGTCTAGTATGCAAACCATGCCATGAGGGAAGGATTCGATTCAATAAGGAGTGTTAATTCTTACGCCTTTGACCAAGTCAGTTGTATAGTATGCAACCAAGAGATACTTGACCAAGTTCTTTGAGTAAAATTTTAGACACTTTGTCATTGGGTAAATATCTACAATAGATAAATGAATGCAATATTATGTACAACAGGTCGATGAATGAATCAAACTAATAAAAGAGAGGAATCGACTCATGTAATACTAAGTTGACATGAACTATGTGTTACATCTTTGATATTGATTGATTCAACAAGTGTAAATCCACGCCAACTCTGTAGGAGGTTTATGATTGCTTTGGCCCCACCTTATGAATCCTATTTGTTGTAGATGTTCATTGTGAAGGAAATTTGAATCACATATTTTTCATCATGTGCTAATTCAAAATAGTCTCATCCTATTGTCAGCTAGTGAGGTCAACCTATAGCTTTATTTAGCTGAGTATGTTCTTATTTGTGTTCCACCTTTTAGCTAATTCAAGTGAGTGGTTATACATGGTGATTGTTGTCAATACCTATGCCTATTTTGTAGGATGAGAAGGCTCTTTTCTGTTGTATAAATAGTAGAGAAAACTCACTTGTTTGGGATGCATTCCATACATTTTGCTTTGCATTTCTTATCTGCATTATTCTTCTATATTTAGAGAGAGAGCTTGAGTATTTGTGAGAGTATTATAACATATTGAGTGAAGTATATTATCAACTTGAGAGATAGAAGTTTATTGTGGCATCACTTGAGAGGTCAAAGCTAAGCTAGTTGCTATTTTGGGAAAGTTGAATTGCAGTCAATCAATTGGATACACGAATAGAGGCATGAGGATAATCTTCCATTATTTGTCTTAGATTTTGAAATATTATTTCATTATTTCTTTAATTATTCTATTGTGAATAGTCGCATTTAGGGGAAATTAGTATTGCTTTGAAAAGGAATTAAAAGTTGTTTATACTATTTTTCTGAAGTTTTTGTAATTACTCCATAATATGAGGATTTTGTTTGTCATAAGTATTAACATACTAGATATAGTTAAACGTGGGTAGCTTAAGGGCTAATCATAGCTAAGTTATTTGATTATAATAGATAGCTAGTGGGTTACTCCTGGGTTGTGAAGTATATTGAAACCTAGTGAGTTAGAGTTGCTGCTTGATTACTGGCAATGCACTCTTAAATATAAAGTTATTATATTGACAAGAGTAGGCTCATAGCTTAAACCCTATTAGTCAAAGATATTATACTCTCAAATGGAATCATCTATTGTTATGACAATTCTTTGATTGAGGTCATGCATTGATAAGGACATACTCTTATATGGGTACCACTTATTGTGGGATATTTACTAAGTGGAGTCAGCTATTTAATCTATGATTATGATGAGGTTTATGTAGCTATACTATAGACTATAAGGTTATACTTTAGAATAGTTTTTCTTTTGTAAAGAATAGCTTGTTTATGTAAAGATAAGCTCATATGTTATACCTAGGATAGTAATATCCATTGAAGGAGTGACTAGTGCTTAGGCTTGTTGATAGAAATACCCTAGAGTATGTGGGATTAATGATAGGATAATCTTGGGGTAAGATATTATCCATGGAAGGGATTACCTATGCATAGAATATAGTGTCCTTAAGTCAAAATGAGCTTCAGAGATGTAAGTGAAATATGACCTTCACTCAAAGTACCAAGTGAGAACACTTTGGCCAAAGTAGTGTGATTGCCTTTGGCTCCACTATTAGTTCACCGTGTCCATGAAGTGCATGCTAGTTACAGATTGTAGGGAATACAAGTTCTAGTCATGTAGGGTGCAACACTAAGATTACTTTGGTTTGCCAAATGGGGTTATTCAACCAATCTCTCCGTCAAAGGTTAGGGCCATCTATTAAATGATAGATGTGCAAAGGGTTGCATATGAGTCCATGGTTGGCAGAAAAGCACTTGAGTGATGCTTCTCCTTCTCAGTAGGTGACATAACCAAGGTTTTGAAAGGTGGATCCTGGACCATCTATATCTTATGCTCTATAGCTTAGGGGAGCTATGTATGTATCTTGTAACCATTTTTATGGGATCATGTAATCATGAATGATATTCTTGAGTTCATTCAATATGATATCTATGTTTTGGGAAGTTTTGTAAAATTACATTGGAATGCAATCACACTTTGGAATTAATGTTATTTCAATTATGCCTATAATTTACATTATGCGAAGAATTTTTTTATTTCTATGTCATGACGTCATGATTTATTCACTTGAGGTGAAAACATTACAAATTTTATTGTGTATAACATCGGGGATGTTACATGTGGTATCAGATGATGCAGTACGGGGGTAGAACCTATGAAATTGATACCATAATTCACAACAATGGGTTCATTCATTTCTCCAAGTTCAAAGGAAATCATGATAGGTAGGCTACTTCAACAAGGGTAGACATTTGGTCTTCAATACAACTATCCATACAGGGATAACCACAACTCACAGTCACCCACAAGGACCCTTTGGTATCTAATCTATCAACCACACTTATACAACCACTCACAAGGGCTCTCACACATCAATCAATGACCTTTCCTTCATAAACTACCCCTTTACCCTAGTAGCCTTTCAAAACTGGTGTTTCAATCATAACTTGCAGGGAATGAATGAACTTCAAAATTTAAAGACACTTATAGATACCCTTTTCCCCATTTACAAATATATCTCAAAACTAGGGTAGGGTCCTTTGTATGAAATTCTTCAAAAATTGATTGTCCTACTTATGGATTGGGCCTAATTAGGTCTCTAGGCATGACATCAATGGACTCAGGGCTTCAAGGGTTCTCAATTCCTATTTCAAAACTTCAAACACATCCTACAAGGTCTCAAACAATTGTTCCAACTTCAGGGATCCTTCTCTAATGGCATACAACAATTTTCACCAACTCACTAGGGTTTCTAGGCTTAAAACATGAAAAGATCAAACCTTCAATTGTCCTCCACACGTGCAACCTCCATCCTCTATCCTTTCCACTTTGAGGAATCAAAAAACATGTTATTATAGGCCATTCCATTGAGTTTGAGGGGTTTTCATTGGTGGAATGGAAAGATATACATTTTTCTTACTCCCAAGTTACCCTATCTAGGGTTTCAACCAGTTTACAACAAAATGGGCACAACTTGCTTGAATCTAAGTGAAATTACATGCACTCAACACCAAAAGGAAGTAGATTCAAATTAATTTAATCTCAAAATGGCTTGGAATCAAAATAGGACTGTACAAGCCCGTACAACACAAAAGAAAAGCACAAAAAATGCAAGAATTGTAGAAAATATAGTTCTTTATTGCTCAAATCTTCAAATATTCCAAAAACCAATCTCATGGTCAATGTTAAAAATCCTTATAAGGAATTTCCAACCATTCCCCAATGGTTACAAACTAATTTTCAACTAACAATAGTTTAACTTTTAGTTTGACAACAAAAAAAATGCCAAAAGTTGCTTTTTACAACATTTGTGCAACTTGACAATTTCTTAAATATAGATCCTAACTCACCCTTCATGACTCAAAACTGAGTCAAAAACTTAAGACATGGTATTAGAAGACCTTATTACTTGAAAATGACTCAACCAACAAAAATATCAACTTTTGACCCTCTTGGGGCATGAAAACCTATGGTGCCCCTACACCATACTCCTAGGAAAGAAAAGATTCAAGCTCCACTTGAATGGAGGGTAGCAACATGAGAACCATGCTTGAAATCTCATGCATGATGTATTTAAGTCTCTACACATTGTCTTCTTTGGAATAGTTCCATGCTTGCTTCATCTTCACTTTAGGTTTTTTGAACACTAGGAAAAAGTAGTTGAACTTGTCAATATAAGATTGTTCCCCATCCACACTTCTACCTTGTAATTGATCCCTTTTTACTTGATGGATGTCATGTATGCCAATGGTGCCTTTCTCTCCTTAAATGGATTGTTCATTTTCACCTTAGGTTTCCCACCTCTCAAGTCTACAATCTAATCAAGTGCACTTTGTCTTCTCTCTTTGTCTCTAACCATCATAACATCAAGCTTGGGTCTCGATTAGTGTTGTTTCCCTATTCTAAAAGAGGTGAATCATAAATAACCTTGGTAGCTTTATCTTTCCAATTATTGACATCTACAACTCTCTTTTTCTACTCCACTTGTAGTGGATGCTTCATCTACAACTTAGTTTGATCATTATCCTACTCCAAACTTCCTTTTCCCCTCAAGCATTGCTTTCTCAAATTTGCAATCTCTTTCCCAATAACCCTCTTTCCTTTAGCATCCAAATTCCTTTCATTTACAACCTCCTAAACAAGTGCATCATTTGTTTTAAAACCATCCCTTTCTTTAGGCACATCACATTCTTCATTTTTTTGTCATGGGTTGTTGTACATGATAAACCAACCCCTAATACAAAATCCATATAGTGATCAACATCTCTCCTTGGAAGAAAAAATTTAGAAAGTTCATTCACCACTATGTCTACATTATCCTTCAATACCTCTTGAACTTCCCAAGGAAATTCTTTAATACTTGTTGATGTTAGAATATTCCTAGGCTTGCTCACCATTGTATTACCTACCTCTTCCTCTTTTATTGGCTTTAAAACCTCCTTTGTACCCATTTTCATCACTCTAGACTCCACTTATGGGTTTTGGCTTTTAGCTTTCACTGATGTAAGGGTGTAGGAAACTCCATATTTTTCTATAACATACGTGTTTTCTTTGCCATCATATTTGGCACTCCTATCATACTTCCAAGGCCTTCCCAAAAGCAAATGACACACATCCATTGGCATTATATCACACAAAACCTTATCCTTGTATCCCCCTATGTGAAAATCAACCCCAACTTTGTTCATTTACAACTACTTGTTGTCCTTTGTTAAGCCAAGAAACTGTATATGGAGTAGTATGATGGATTATTTTCAACTTAAGCTTTTCAACCATCTCCACTAAAACCAAATTATCAATACTACCTGAATCAATTACAACTTTGCAACATTTACCTAAACACTTACATGTGGTTCTAAAAAGAGGCTTCCTCTTTGGTGGCTCTTTCTCCACTAGTACCTTGATCAAAGTTCTTCTCACAATGAGAGACTCACCAACTTCTGGATCAACATTATGTGATGAAGAATGCACATTTTCATTGTCCTCTCCTTGTACAAACTGATTTCTTCTTTCTCCTCCAAATGAAGTAGTGGACTGATTTTCAGTGCATTGCCATTCTTGATGGCCTACAAATTTATTGCATTGATAACATTTCCCTATAAATCCACTTGAACCTCCTCTTTGGATTCCAAATATGCCCCTAGAATCTAATCTACCTCCTCTAAATCCACCTCTTGAATCTGTAGCTTGTTCTTGGACTCTGTTTGTCTCTCCTGGACTCTCATATGCCAGTCCTAAATTAGCAAACATTGATCTTCCTCTAGAATTCCTTCCTCTACCCCTACTTTGCTTTTCTTGTCTTCTTCTCAACTTATCTTCATCCTTGATGGCCAATTGGTAACACTCCTCCACCATTCTTGGATTGGTAAGGCTTAATTCATCCTAAAGGTTGTATCTCAACCCATTGAGGTATCTTGCCACTTTTTCCTCATCATCTTCTACATGACCTGCCCTTATGCTCAATTTGTAGAACTCCTCAGTATAGGCACTCACATCCATTTCCTTTTGCTTGATATTTTGAAGCCTCTTGAACAGCTAAATGGTGTAGTCACCGGGAAGGAACTTTCCCTTGAGTTTAGCCACCATCCTATCCCAAGAGGTGATTTTAGACTTTATGTTATTTCTCCTCTCATCTTGTACATAATCTAACCAAAGCAAGGCATGGGCCTTCAAATTTTTCTTGGCCAACTTCACTTTTTTCTCTTCTAGCACATCTTCATAATCAAAGTAGTTATCCAATGCTCCTATCCAATCTAGGAATTCTTCACTATCTAATTTTCCTCCATACATGGGTAATTCCATCTTGATCTTAGGACCTTCTCCCTTCACTGCCTTCAACAACTTTACCATCTTCAACTCATCAGGATCCATCTCTTCTTCAAACCCTTGGGAACTTTCCTCTTCCCTTTCTTCTTCTTCTTCTCGATCACTCAAGTATCCTGTGACCATTCCTCTTTTCTAACTTGTTTCAATAGTAGCAAGCCTAGCTTGAAGGTCTTCTTGAATCTCCTTCATTTGTCTCATATCTTTTGCATGTTTCTCCTTTATCTCATTTATCTCTCTAGCCAGTGGATTCCCTTTTGGAGGCATCTTCTTTCTTCTTCTCTACAACTTTTTCCCTTTTCAGATCAAACCTACACTCTAATATGAATTTGATGCAAGGCAGGGGTAGAACCTAAGAAATTGATGCCATATTTCACAACAATTGGTTCATTGATTTCTCCAAGTTCAAAGGCAATCATGATAGGTAGGCTACTTCAACAAGGGTAGACATTTGATCTTCAAGACAACTATCCATTCAAGGGTAGCCACAACTCACAATCACCCACAAGGGCCCTTTGGTCTCTAATCTATCAACCACAATCAGAAAACCACTCACAAGGGCTCTCACACATCAATCAATAACCTTTCCTTCATAAACTGCCCCTTTACCCTAGTAGCCTTTCAAAAGTGGTGTTTTAGTCATAACTTGCAGGGAAGGCATGACCTTTAAAATGTAAAGACACTTACAGATACCCTTTTACCCATTTACAAACATATCTCAAAACTAGTGTAGGGTCTTTTCTATGGAATCCTTCTAAAATTGACTGTGCTACTTATGGATTAGGCCTAATTAGGTCTCTAGGCATGGAATTGATGGACTCAGGGCTTCAAGGGTTCTAAATTATTATTTCAACACTTCAGACACATCCTACAAGGTCCCAAAAAACTATTCTAACTTCAAGGATCCTTCTCTAATGGCATACAATAAGTTTCACCAACTCACTAGGGTTTCTAGGCCTAAAACATGAAAAGATCAGACCTTCAATTGTCCTCCATGCATGCAACCTCCACCCTCTATCCCTGCCACTTTGAGGAATCAAAATACATGTTATTACATGGCATTCCACCGAGTTTGATGGGTTTTCATCAGTGGAATGGAAAGATATACATTTTTCTTACTCCCAAGTTACCTTATCTAGGGTTTCAACTAGTTTACAGCAAAATGGGCACAACTTGCTTGAATCCAAGTGAAATTACATGCACTCAATGAAAAAAGGAATTATATTAAGAGTAATTTCATCTACAAATGGTTTGGAATCAAAATAGGACCGTATAGGCTCGTACAATACAAAAGAAAAGAACATAAAACGTAAGAATTACAAAAAATAAAGTTCTTTATTGCTCAAATATTCAAATCTTCCAGAAACAAATATCATGGTCGATGATACAAAGACTTCTAAGGAATTTAAAACCATTCCCCAATGGTTACAAACTAATTTTCAACTAACAATGGTTCAACTTCCAATTTTACAACAACAAAAAATGCCAAAAGTTATTTTTTACAACATTTGTGCAACTTGACAAATTCTTACATCTAGACCATATCTCACCCTTCATGACTCAAAATTGACTCAAACACATAAGAAATGGTCTTAGAAGACATTACTACATAAAAATGACTCAATAAACACAAAATATCAACTTTTGACCCTTCTTAGGGCATGAAAACCTATGGTTCCCCTACACCATCAGAGCTACCAGGTTCAACTCTGGAACCTATGAGCTCATTACGTAAGTGTTACATAATCCTTATTGGAAGATAATGGTTGAAAATTTCTTATTCCAAGATGGTGAGAGAAAATAACATGGAGAAATGAAAAGGAAGATGATATTCCTAAAAACTTGATTAAGTTTGGGACTAGATAAGAGTCGTCCCTAGAGTTAGAAACTCCTAAACCAATAACTTATTATATCCCCTTGGATTGTAGAAGATTATGCAATTGGGTTATGTAGGAAGGTTAGGAAGAATAACCAATATATACCTTCATCCTACAACATAGATATAAAATTTTGAGGGATAGAGAGGATTGAGAGAATCTCCTTTATTGATAAGCAACCTATAGCTTCAAAGAGTCAAGGATTCTTGGATTTAGTAAGAATACTACAAATCTATGAGTATGTATTGTTGGCATAAATTAGATCGAAGTAGGTAGTCAATGAAGGAGTTATCCAAGAGGTTGGATGACTCTTGACTTCAATCTAATTTCCATGCAAGGCTAGGAACTTGTAAGAAAGGAGATAGTACCTATGAATAGGGAAAGAGAATAGAATGGTAAAAAAAGAAGTAATCAACGAAGTGGGCATGGTTCCACCAGCCAAAATTGATGAGAACAATTTGGATTTTCGATTGAGATGAGAAAAAGAAACCAAGCAACCTTAGAGTGTTTAAGGTTACAATGTACCAAGAGTTGGGAAAAAGTCACTTGGAAATGTGATTGTGAGAAAGAAGCTTGAAAAGGTAAATCATGTTGATTTGAAAAAGGTTTGGATAGTACATAGATTGGCTGGACTATAAGTAGAACTCACCAATGTGTCAACAAAAACCAACATATGTTTAGAGGTTCCAAAAGGAATGGATTACAATGTGACATTATGTGTCAAATCAACAAAAGTTGTAAGGAAACAATGCTCTAAGTTGAAAGGTATTGTTATCAACTAGGATTTCACCCTAGCTAAGCCTAGACTTAGCTAATCTTGTTGAAACATGGAAACATCTTCGAGCCTGTGGGTTTCTCATAGTGAAGATGAATCTCCAGATAAAGGGATAGTTCCCTATGATAACTCCTACAAACTACCCTCTTTGAAAGGAAAAGGGATAAAAAAAAACTTGAAATTGAAACCTATCATTGGAAGTGATGCACCAAACGTTCTAGATCTACTTGCTGGTCAAATTCACAATCTATTCCAATAAATAGGCCTTTAGTGTTAACACAACTCAACTAACCATGTAACACATAAGTTTCATATGTAAGGATTGAAATCAAAGTTTTTTGAAGGAAAACAACCTATTTTCACAACTTCAAACAACTAAAACAACTGGCACAAACTATGACCTATATAAACCATGCATCTTCTTGCATTATTATTGCTTGAAAAAGACAAAATCAAAGGATTCTTAAGCATGAATCACATAAATATCATCAATCATTCACTCGTTACTACACATGAAGTATCAAGAAGGATAACTCTGTTTTCTTTATTGAGAAAATAAAGGAATTTATTGCTACAAGTGGATCAATTTGAGTTACAAAAATTCTTAGACTCTCAGCAATGAACATGAGAGTAGAAAGCTAGACATGAGGAAAAAATACTAAGTATTTTCCTTTGTATACAAAAGGTGACTCCAAAGTGCCAAGAGGTGGCACTTGTAGTTAACTACATCTAAAATATCTCTAAGAAATTCTCCCATGAGAAAAAGAGAAAAACCCCAAAAAGAGGAGTCAAAACTGATGTAAATTGAGCAAAAAATAGGCTCAAACTCTGCTTCATGATTAGTTTGACCAAGGAGGAATCCAAAACCATTCTAGTTTGACCTTAATTCAAAGAAAATCTCCAAATAATTAGGTGCATGAATGACTCCAACTTCACTTTGTTTGTCTTAGAATTTGCATGAAAAAGAACATTAAAGGCACTTGGGTTATCCCCAACTCTTGATTTTTACATGACTTATGGAACAAAGATAGCTACATGAATAAATATTAAAGCAAAACACTTATAACTTACGTTAATATTTACTAAGTGATTGTTTATTTAATTCCTTGCATGAAAATATTAATGTAATTTATAAGATATTACTTTAATATTTGTTTACAATTTTATTTTGGTTTTAAACTTCATGCAAAAATGAAAGAAGTAGGGATAACTTAACTAGGTATTAGGAAAAAAAAATCAAAGTCTTCCCCTCGGCTTGGGTATTAATCTCTATCCATCTTTATAAAATAAAGGAGATAAAAAATACTTAGCGAATAGGATTAGGGTTTCTCAGGAAACACAAAAGAAACCTAATCCTTGGCTGTGGGTATCATTTTTCATTCTTCGTTCTTAAAACATCTGCTTTGCTTCTTGATGTGCCACCATGAGTCTAACTAGGGTTTGAGCTTTCTCAGTGCAATCTAGATACCTTCATTTGCATAGGCTGGACTATTGCCTCCTATTGGTAAGTCATTCTTCTGTCTAAAAATGCACAGGTTCCTTTATTTAACGTGTCATTTATTCCTTCTTCTATGGAAGGAAAGACTCTTTATGAAAGAAAACTGCTCCTCCTTACTTTATATTATGTTCATTGCTTGGCCCTTTGAGTTTCACTTGATCCTTGCTCTGTGGTCGTGGTTTGGTTTATTCTATTCTTGTGCATTTTCTGGAAACTTCACGAAGAAAACTCCATTTGGAAATAAAAGGATTATGTTATTTCATTTGCATATTCGAGGGTTTATCAATGAAATTCATGAGGCCATGTTTTTCAATATTCTCTACCTGTGACAAGGCACTCCTTCCCTTTGGTAAAATGCTTATCTTCTCCATGAGATGTCATAGTTTTCATTCTTTGCAGATATTGAGGGCTCTACCTTTGAGACTTCTAAAGAAAACCCTTCATATTTGACACAACATTTGTTCTAGGTCTGCTCTTTTATGACTATTTGCTCATTTGCATTACTCTTTATGATTGTGTCTTTGTGATGTTCTTCCTATACCTTACATAGTGAAATAATGATGGCTATTTGGCTATATTGGTAAGGTCTCTAGACTTGTATGCTACTCTTCCATAATGCTACAATGACTTTTTGACCCTTTGAGGCTATTATCATGACTTGTATAATGAATTTGGATCGTGGAAAAAAGATCTTGTGACCCATAGGATGAATTGATGACATAAAAGAATCAAATTTCATTCTCCTTAACATCCTTTTGGATTGAAATACTATGGTCATGACTATGGTGAAATTTCCTCTGAGTTATAGTCACTTTGAATAACCATGACGGTCTAGATATTCTCATCATCTCTTATAGGATTCAAATTATCTATATTTCTACACAGTGTCAATAAAACTGCCCCATGGTTGTTCATCCTAATCAATTTTCTAGAACATATACCCTTGTAAACTTCAGGACCCCTTCATTGTTACTGTTGGAAAAACAAGGAAAAACAACTAAGAGGAGGGTTGAATCAGTTGTCACAAAATAATAAACTTTTCAAACTTAACTTAATCTCAAATCTTATGAATAAGAAATTAACCATAAAAAAATAACACATTAGAGAGACAAAGAACACCAATATTTTTTACATGGAAACCCTATTAGGGGAAAACCACAGTGGATGTTAGTCCACAAGATTATACCTTGTTAAAAGTATAATGAAATCAATAAAGGGGAATGCACATGCATTCAAGCACACTGCCTAGAGCTCATTGCTCAATTATAGAAGGTTCTCACTGCCCTACAATACAAAATAGGATTAAAATCCAGAGGGTATGAACTAAAAAATTAGCTTTTGCACAAGCCTGATTACACTTCCAATTAAGCACAGAAAAATCCTTCTCGTTTCACTCAAACTACTTCACAGTTCACTTGATCTTCTTCACACTTTGCTCTGCAATCAAAATATATTCACACATACACACATAAGAGCACACCCAACACATGAAGCACACTTTGTACCGATGAAGCAATCACTCTTATATATCTGCTACATGAGATTTCATCAACAACTTAGTCAGCCAGAAAATAAAACATATTTGCAATGTTGGCCCAAATTTACAAATAAAAATTTAATGTGAATCCACCAAGGTCAGCCACAACATATTGGAGACCCAAATTAATACCTCCAACACAAAAATACTTCAATTAATTTCACCTCGAAGATCCACAACACACTACCATCATCATGTCGGCCAGGAACATGAAAAACTGAACATGCGCAAGAAAAAATCTTCGACCACGAGCACACCGATTAATGCGGATGTACTACAAAGATAGATCACAATCTAGAGATATCCAAAAACATCAAGAAACAACAGAGAAACATCTATAGCGACTGAGATTTCTAGAATCACACAAACTTCACTAAGGAACATTGGCAGAGACCACATAAACACTGTTAGACCACAACATGATCAACTCTATACACAGACCTCTAAAACTTTTGGTAGATGATCTAGATACTCTCAAGAATAAACCCTTTAGTCCATAGCAGTTGAACTTCAATGTAAAGAACAAGATTCCTTCATGACCTGCACAGTTCCACTGGGAACCTAGAACACTTTCTTTTAGAATTTTCTCAATATCCTCAACATATACAACCTCTGATACACCAAATGATAATAGTTTTGACATCAATGACAACCACATATTAGCAATGCATCCACAACATCCAACAATCTCTCCCTTTGGCATTGATGGCAACACATGATGTGAAAAAGACCATCAACCCAACATACTTGCTTTCCCTTTGGTTCTGACTCTTCTCCTCAATTGCTCTTCAAACCTTAAAAGGATTTTTCACATTGCACTTCTCCCCCTTTGACATCAATGGAAAAGGTAACCATGACCTTTCCATATATGCGCTTTGAACCACATATCTACACATCTGACTACTCCCCCTGAGTAGCAGCCACAAAAACATCAATCCAGATCAGAATATAGCAATGTAGCTCATGGATTGATGCAAGTGAATGCATCTTTTATTTTTTATTAGGAGGGGTAATTACCCCTAGCATTCCTCTAAGATACTCAAAAGTATCCCTCAACAACGGCTTAGTAAAGATGTTTGCAATCTATTCTTTGGAAGGAACATACTCGAATTTGACTTCTTTCTCATTCACTTTTTCCCTCAAGAAGTGAAACTTGATTGATATATGTTTAGTCTTAGAGTGCAACACCAAATTCTTTGAATATTTATTGCACTTGAATTGTCACAGTATATGGCAATAGGATCTTCATATATCACCCTGATATCTTTCATCATCTATTTCATCCATTTCACTTGAGTACTTACTTGCAACAACAATATATTCTACTTTAGCAGTAGATAGAGAAATGGAATTCAACCTCTTGCTCAACTAGGATACCGGTTTCTTCCCTAGGAAGAAAGCACCACCACTAGTACTTTTCCTATCATCTTTAGTGAATCCAAGCTTCAATGAGTATTTTTCCAATCTAGCATACCAGGCTCTGAGGGCTTGCTTAAGTCCATATAGAATTTTCTTCAAGAGGAAAACCATATCTTCCTTATCAGTTAGCTGAAATCCATTTGGCTGTTCAATGTATACTTCTTCTAGTTCGCCATTCAGAAATTCCAACTTCACATCCATCTAATAGACTTTATAGTTTTTGTATGCAACATAAGCAAGAAATAATCTAACAGCTTCGATTCTGGCAACATGGGAAAATTTTTCTTCAAAATCAACACCTTCCATCTAAGAATACCCTTTACATACCAGTCTTGCTTCATTTCGGACCACTTCACTTTGTTCATTCAACTTGTTTTGAAACACCCATTTAGTACCAATCACATTTTTGTCTTTAGGTCTGGGAACTAGTGTCCATGTGTCATTCTTTTAATTTTGTGTCAGCTCTTCCTTCATAGCTTCCATCCAGTGTTCATCTTGGCAGGCTTCAGTGACATTTTTAGGTTCAATTTTGGAAATTAGGTAATACTCTTCTACAATCTTCCTTCTAGTTTGCACTCCTTTATTCTTATCTCCTATAATTTGACTTTGAAAATGATTTAGCTTTACATACCTTGGAGGTTTGGAACTTTCACGATCTTCTGGTTCTTTTGATCTTCCTTCTGCACTTGCACTTGTATGTGCTTCCTAACTTACTTGATTTATCTAATCACATTGAGGTTGCTTTATCAGAACATATGGAATAATCTAAAGTAGATTTGGTGTTTGAACATTTTTCCCTTTTTTTGTATTGTCTTCATTTGAATCAAATCCACAATAATAGATTGATTTAGCAAAATCCTCATCAACTTTGACATTTGCACTCTCAACCATCTTTCTCAACATACTTGCTTTCCCTTTGGTTCTGAATCTTCTCCTCAATTTTTCATCAACCCTTAAAAGGATTTTTCACATTGCACTTCTCCCCCTTTGACATCAATGGAAAAGGTAACCGTGACCTTTCCATATACATGCTCTGATACCAATTGTTGGAAAAACAAGGACATACAACTGAGAGGGGGGTGAATCAATTGTCACAAAATAATAAACTTTTCACATTGCACTTCTCCCCTTTGACATCAATGTTGGTATGTGGCGACTGATCATGCTATACTGTACCAATTATTGGAAAAACAAGGACAAACAACTGAGAGGGGGGTGAATCAGTTGTCACAAAATAATAAACTTTTCAAACTTTACTTAACTTAATCTCAAATCTGATGAATAAGCAATTATCCATAAACAATTAACACATCAGAGAGACAAAGAACA
Organism: Sequoia sempervirens; assembly: GCA_007258455.2. Taxonomy (NCBI): domain Eukaryota; kingdom Viridiplantae; phylum Streptophyta; class Pinopsida; order Cupressales; family Cupressaceae; genus Sequoia; species Sequoia sempervirens. The sequence goes on along the minus strand of VDFB02087079.1, from coordinate 21,865 downwards.
CCAAGATTTTTTATGTGGAAACCCTGTTAGCGGAAAAACCACAATGGATGTTAGTCCACAAGATTATACCTTGTTAAAAGTATAATGAAATCAATAAAGGGGAATGCACATGCATTCAGGAACATTGCCTAGCGTTCACTACTCAATTACAGAAGGGGCTCACTGCCCTACAATACAAAATAGGATTAAAATCCAGAGGGTATGAACTAAAAAATTAGCTTTTGCACAAGCCTGATTATAGTTCCAATTAAGCACAAAAAACTCCTCTTTTCACTCAAACTACTTCACACTTTGTTCAATCTTCTTCACACTCTAATCTTTAATCGAATGATAGTCACACATACACACATAGGAGCACACCCAACACACGAAGCACACTTTGTATCGATGAAGCAATCACTCTTATATATCTAATACATGAGATTTCATCAACTTAGTTGGCCAGGAAATTAAAACATATTTGCAATTTCGACCCAAATTTACAAATAAAATTTTAATGTGAATCCACCAAGGTCGGCCACAACATAGTGGAGGCCCAAATTAATATCTCCAACACAAAAAGACTTCAATTAATTTCACCTCGGATATCCACAACACGCTACCATCATCATGTCAGCCAAGAACATGAAAAACTGAACATGTGCAAGAAAAGATCTTCGACCACGAGCACATTGTTTAATGTGGACATACTACAAAGATAGAGAATGATCTAGAGACATCCAAAAACATCAAGAAATAATAGAGAAACATCCATAGCAACTAAGATTTCCAGAATCACACAAACTTCACTCAGGAACATTGACAAAGACCACATAAACACTGTTAGACCACAACATGATCAAATCTATACACGGACCTTTAAAACTTCAGGTAGATGATCTAGATACTCTCAAGAATAAACCCTTTAGTCCTCAGTAGCTGAACTTCAACATAAAGAACAAGACACCTTCATGACCTGCACAGTTCCACTAGTAACCTAGTACACTTTCTTTTACAATTTTCTCAATATCCTCGACATATACAGCCTCCGATACACCAAATGCTAATAGTGTTGACATCAATGACAACCAAATATTAGCAACACATCCACAACATCCAACAATTACTATATAGCCATTTGATTGCCTCCTGTGACTGCTCCTTGATTAGCGTGACAGTGGAGATCTTAAGAAAAGTGGTGTAACTGCCAACAAGGTTATTGTATGGTTGTCCCCACACGAGCAATTTTATACTTCATTCCCATTAAAGGGTGGTAAATACATGCCCTATTTTATTTCTTAATCACTATCTTTTTACACTCTCAGAGCCTCTGCTATTTGCTGTGTTGGTTGTCTTTTACCATGTTGAGAGGACACTTATCCAAATGTTTGTATTTTTACCTTTAGTCAGTCATTAAAATGATTGCTTAGGCACAATAAATGATGACTATGTTGGAGCCTAAAATTTCATGCAAATTTTAGGTTCCCATATTTAAAAATTGGATTTCAACACTCAAAATTACAGTTGAAAAATATGCTCAAATGACCCACTTTGAAAAATCATAACTGGAAGCTTGTTCAGTTTCATGCAAAACTACCTTGCAAGTGTTTTCATCTACCATATGTGAGCATGCATAACAATTTTTAGAGTCATACGATCAGTTTTGACAAGGTTTCAAAAGTCCAAGTTGAAGGGTTTTGCAAAGGTTCGATGTCTACACAAAAAAAATTGTTAAAACGATCAACTTTGGAAGGAAATATTAAGTAACCAAAAGAGTTTCATCACAAACTGATTGGTGCCTTTGATTATCTACACCAAAATATACCTTCATGCCAATTTCTATGGATTCAGGACATCATTTGATATTTTTTCAAAATCAATTCCAAATGGATTTTTACCTTGTTGAAAGATTGATTTCCAAAAAACTTTCAAAGAGGTCAAATTTGATGCTTGATATTTTGCAAAGAAAGAATATTGAAGAGAAACCATCTTGCACACATGTTCACCATGCCTAAAATAGCTAATCTCCAAAGTTATAGCTTTCCAGAATCAGGTTTGATATTTTTTCAAAATGACATGTTGGTGGATTTCAGTTGAGTTGGACAAGGGCAATTTTCTGAAAATGTTAAATAAGCAACTTTGGGAATTAATAGTTTTCAATCCAGATGACTTCATGCCAAAACATTTGATGAGCATACTCTCCTATAACAACTCAACATTTCTATGCATTTTCATGGTCGTCAAAGGAGTTCTAGTATGCTTTTTAATTGTTTTGCGACTGCTTCTAGGCTAGATTTGGCACCCCGAAAAAGTTACAAATTTTGAAATTCCAAGGATGACTCAGTTGGTGTTTTGGCCTCAAATGTATTTGATTTCAATTTTGTTGGATTCTGAGGTCATTTGGTACATTATTTTAAAAATTCATTTTTCTCATCACATGCTCGGATAGGGCCAGTTTACAAAGGAAGTACCTCGATTTTGCGAGATGCTTAAAATCCATAAGAAACCTACTTCCAAAATAATTGATCACTGCCCATTGCAATTTTTCATGGCTCTAGGATGATTTGTGTGCCCGCAATGGAATTACCTTGTTTTCCCAGCAACCGAAATTAAATTTTTTCCTATGTGCTAAAGTTTGAGAGGCATAAATTTTAAAACATTTGACATGTTTTATTTGGGACATTTTCAAAAAACCCTAAATATTTCATTATTTTATAAAGTTTAAACTATGTAAAATATATGGAAAAGCAATGAAGAAGTATAAACACAAGACATATCCCGCATCATTTCCAGTGGAAAGCAAACTATGTGCGGTGCTGCAGTAAACCCCAAATGTTTCCCTCAATCCCATAGAGGAAAAATAAAGGAGGTACGGTGGTGGAATCACCATTCTATTTTTTTTTTGTTACATTCAAATATAGTGAACTCTTCCCCGCATCCCCACAAGGGTTTTATTTAATACTTACAATGTTGCGGGAGGTAAGAGAAGGGTGAAGGAAATTTATTTGAATATTATGATTTAAATGTTCTCCCATAGAGATCTCTTAATATTCCCCCCTTCCTGCAAGGTCAAATCAAAAGCATTGCAGTATTACGGTGAAGCATACAATGAAAATTCTATAAGAGTTTAAGGAGTGAATGATTAATAAAGTAATATTTTGGGAGAAATAAAAGAGCAACTCTGAATATAAATAAAAGAGAAATTATGAATATTTCAAGTGAGAGGTAAAATATTTTCACCAAGAGAATTAAATGGAAAAGGAATTAAGGAATGGGTAATTATTTTACCCTTCTGTGACATTGAAGACCCTTCCCACATTACAGCGGATGCTCCCATGAATTAATGTGGGATAGTGGTGGAAGTAAAAATAATTAGATATAAAGTACCTTGAGAAATAATTTGTGCATGAAATATTTTTTAATGTGAAGCTCAAAATATATTTGCAAGCACGTGGGGAAAGATAATTATTTTGAGGAGTATAATGTTTCACCCAAAAATAAAATATCTACACATGGAGGATTAAACCAATGGGTAATTGTTTTACCCAAGGAATAATTTCAATTACAAAGTGAAACATTTTCACCAAGGGGTTACAAAATGGATTCATTATTTTTACTCGAAGAGCATTAATTGGGTGAAAAGTGAAGTTTCCAGCAAAAGAAGATTATTATTAAATTAATTTTCATGAAGATGCAAAATGGAAAATAAAGTTAAAATATTTAATTTTCCAAAGGAAACTAATTAAATATTTTATTTTACTAAAGATAATCAAACAAAGAGTTGCATCGAAAAGAAGAGTTACATTAGACGGATGTTGTGAAGGGTTGTAACCCTAAAAGAACAATGTATATATGTAAGATGAAATAAAATCATCAAGGATAGAATTAGTAAGTTAGGTAGTTGGATAGGTTGGTTAGTCACCTCAATAGAACATTATGCTGTATATTGTAAAATCTTTTAAAATTATATAATGGAGAAGAATGCATAAATTTGGTGATCCAATTATGGTGTTAGTTGTTTGTTGAAATAATTGAAAATATTATCTGGTTGTCTCCAAGGTTGACATTTCCTTATTATTTAAATTGATGTATCAAGGATATTTTCAATTTATCAAAGCACATTTGCTACTCTTGTGTGGTTCAATTAACTGGATCCTTCAAGGAAGGATTAAATTCTTTTAATTAATCACAGTAATTTGGAAAAGGTCATCTAAATCAATAAGAACTTGATAATTGCATCCTTGCACGTTTATGCCAGACATAAACTCATAAAAGTGTCAAAAAATTCTAATTTTATCCAGAAATAGGACACATATCATTTACCTCTTAACTCCATTAGCCCAACAGAAGTAGGCACTGGTCATACCAATTTTCCATTTTCAAATTTTATAAATTCTTATTCAAACATTCACATCTCAATTTTTAGTAGGATTAGTTATTAAGCTTTTATCTATCCCTCACTATTTTCCATTGTCGATAGATTGTTCAAGTAGGAAACTAGTTGTTCAATTCTACTTCATTTGAATAGGTACACCCGCCTAGGTTTGGCAAAGCCTAAAGAGAAGAAGGTTCAAATACACTATTTGGCCTTGTTCGTTAGCCTAAAATGTAGCAAGAGTTTGGAAACATCTCTTGGTTTTTGAACTAGCATTTTTGAGAACCAACAAATTGGTGACTCTGCTAGGGACAAACTTCAAAAAATTTGATTCCAGCCTTTCCTTTTAAAGAGTCAATATAAATTTCACTTTGGAGTAAGGAGATTCCATTGGGGAAAATCAAAAATAATTTCAAAAGAATAATTTTCCTACTTTTGAAAAAGTAGGTGGCAACTTTGGTAAAAACTTGATGAAGAATACACAACCATTTTCAAATTGCAGCATTTCCAACCAAAAATAGAAGTCAGAGGTTGAAATATGTATAACAGTTATTCCTTTTACCATACACATTATGGTGCAATTGAGAATTTTGGAAATGGAGGTAATGGACACCATTCACACCAAGACATTTTTACACAAGCCCCATATCAAATAAATGCTTAGCCTCCATCTCTTAGACAAAGGTTAATAATCTACCAAAACCCATATGGCTCTCCAAATTCAGTCTCAGCCATTGATAAACCATTTAATTGCAACAATATCCAAGGCTACCCAAATCCTTATCCCTACAAACTGGTAGAACTATTAAAGAATATCCCTAAATTTCATGGAGAATGGGGTGAATTAGCTTGTAAGCATGTACAACAATTCTGGGATTTCATTTTGGACTTTCAGATTTATTGAGAAGATGTCATTATGAGATGTTTTTTAAGATCTTTTAGGGATGACACAAGGGAGTGGTTTATTGGCTTGCCTATGCAAAGTATCTCTTCATGGAAAGATCTCAAAAGACTATTCCTAAGCCAATACAGTCATGAAGATGAATATGGAGAATTTGATCAAGCAATACAGCTAAGAGAGAAAACATGCGCAAATGATGTTTTTTCAAATTTGAATGAAGATAAACTTGTTGAAGACCAATTTTCTACCTTGGAAGACAATTGCAACATTGAAGATATTGCCAGAAACAAACTACTAGAAGAATGTATCAGTCATGATTCAAATGATATGGAAGTGCAGCCATATATGTATTGTCATGGCATTAAAGGCAACAAATTGGAAGCTGAAATAAAAGAAGACAGTATGCCCTACAACAATGAAGAAGGAAATGATTGTGATCAATTCATAGAGGATGAATATGCAAGTGAAAATAATTCCTATGACAACCTACATGAAGATATAAAAGGTATCTCCTGCATAACAAATTGTGACAATGCATGTTATGAGGAATCCATTGAAGATTCAGATTGTGAAGATGAACTTGTGGATTCTGATCTACAACAAAGGGACACTTGCAGCCTTTATAGAGATCAGGAGGAAGAAACAATGGAAAATGTGATAGAAGAAGCAAATTCATTTGGCAGTGAACAAGTAACACTTCTAGCTGCAGTTGAGTACCATGAAGATACATTTGATGAAGAAGAGGTTTGTACATCCGAAAATGGTTTTCAAATATTTGCAAATCCATTGTATGATGAAAAAAAAGAAGAAGATCAAATAACATTTTGTCAAGATGTGTTGGAACATAAATTTTATGTTTATTCAAATCCATTCTATGAAGAGGGAGAGGCGTTTCCAAATAACCAGGATAATATATCAAATTGTAGAACAAATGACTGTGTTGATAATTCATCTAACTTTTTCTATGATGATCTTGAGCCTCATTATGATGATGAAAAGGGTAAAGAGAAAATCAATGGTGAAATAAACAAAGAGGCATGTTCACTCAGTAGTGAACAAATTTTAGATTTGTTGGCAATGGAGTACCAAAAATACATACATAAGAATGATTCAAAAAATTCATCCACAACATTAGTTGGATTGAATTTACAAAATGATGATTGTATGAATCATGAATTTGTATCACCACCAATTAGTGATATAGAAGAAATAGAAGATGTTTCAGATCTTATTATTGTTGGAGTGAAAATGGCACTAAGAGGGGGAGGGGGGGTGAATCAGTGTCTAAACAGATTTAAACAATTTTCATAAAATTAAACCATAGCTCAGATTTGATCTCAATATTAACATGATTAATGCATTCATAAGTTGAATGTAATCATTCATAAACATAATTAAGAAATGTAATACCCAAACAGTGAACAAAGTAGTAACAACTCAGTAAAGCAGTAAGACCATAAAAGAACAAAGAGACACAAGATTTTTCCAAGTGGAAAACCCTCCTGGGGTATAAAAACCACTCCTGAAATGCCTTGCAGGCTTAACCAATTTAATCTACTATTCACAATGCCTTATAGGATAATTTTTGAGCACCCACTCAAGGAGCACCAACCCCTCAAATTATATTTCTGAACAATAATAATATCTTAGAGGATCTCTCTATTTTCAGTTAAGCTCATAAAACTCAATATTCTCATCTACCTAATACCCTAAGAATCCAACTATTGAATCATTAAAATATTACATAGAAAATAATTACAACTGTGCTCTACAACATGTTTTCAGTTTTTGTATAACAGAGCATTTACAAAACATTTCTTGATACAACCAGTACAATATCTCAGGAACATTACAAGAAGTCTCACAATGTTTTAAAGTACTGTATATATATATATATATATAATGTCAAGTAGGTCTGCCAATATGTCTTCATAGGAAACATTTTTCCAAAGGAGTCTGAAACCCTCATTCTATTTTTAGAAAATGAGCCAACTGAATAAATGATCAAAAAATGGTGGATTATCATGAGTAACACCTGTACAGTAAGCTGTAGTAAACCCTGACACAAATACATCAATGTTCCTTTTTTTTTTCAAACTGCAATAGATTTTTACAAAAACCCAGATCTTTATTAGAACAAAATAGCCATTTGAAGTTATTTTCAAAAATTTTGTATGCAGAGTACATCTTTTTGAAACGTGTGACATCAATTCATTTAAATCACCAATGAAACTAATAGACATTTCAAAATGCACGACTACCCAACAACCAGTAGTCACAAACCTTCATTATTTTATCAGACCATGATGCAATAACTTCTGACAAAGCAAAAAATGCTTATACATTTTCTGATTTGAGCAATAAAACTAGTAATTGAAATGCAAAAAACCCCTTTTTGAAATCAAAGATAATGACAATAACAACCTTCACTACAAAGTCAAAAACCTTATCTCCACTGAATGCCAAGAATAAACAACGTTTTCAAAATACCCATAATGTAGTCAAGAATGCTTTTCTGACAGAGATAATTGAGAGCCCATTTTTTCTTTTTCTTGATTCATGCAAAATCAATAACTACCATATCAAATGATGAAAGTATTACCTATTTTTCCAGCATGAAAAACACATAAATACCAGTCAAATCTCCAACTCCCATGACTCCTTTAGCAGCCACACTCTTCATTACAAAAGAGCACTATTGATTTCTTTCTGACAGAGACGTTACAGCCAGCTGGAATAATGAGAAACAACAAAGAATTCAAAGAACAAAACATAAGAAAGACTTCCTTCATAGTGGTGGCGGCTAGGGTTCTATACTCAGCCAAGAAGAAAATCACAAAAACTCGATTTTCCCTAATCATTCCTTTTACCAAGTCATTCGATGACTTTTGAAAAGAACATAGTGAAGTTTGAAGTTCACAATAGAGAACATAAGCATCATTATTAAATTTAAATCTATTGTCCAAATGAAAAATTTGACCATATTATTACCTTGTAATCATGTTGTTCATCACATAGAAGAAAATTCTTAAGTAAAGGTGTCAACCCAATACTCCCTCAAAATAACATTGTTGAGTTGAAGATTTTTCACAATGGTCAACCACTATAATAATAACCATCAAGTGGAGCTTACTAAATGTTGACAAATGATTCACACCAAGAACCTTTGATTGAGTCAATGAATCTCATAAGGCCAACTAGAACAAAATGATGGCACAAGACAAGGCCATGTCATTTACAAATGACTTTTAAGTAATGCAAATAGATATTGAATCAGATTATGATTTTAATTAAAGTCAATTACCAAGGTATGTTCACCAAATAATGCCCAAAATAACAAATTTTTTTTTTCCATAAATATGACTTTTACAAAGTCATATGTAATGTAAAAGCATATCTCCAAATTACTAACCAAAAACCAAGTGAAAGCCATGAATGGTGATACTTGAAAGTGTGAAGACCAAGTCCATATTTCTGAAACTGAAAACCAATACCATAATCAAATTACATGTACAAATGAGATAACATGTATCTGCATGAAGCTCAAACTAATCAGTACCATAAACAAATGACAAATCTGAATGTAACTCAAAACCATAGAATTTTCCACTAAATGCCAAGACCAATAAGCCATATAATCAAATTTGTCATTAAATCCGTACCATGATAAAGCATAAAAATCCAATCTGAGACTGTCAATAAAGAGAACCAACTAAAAGAGATTTTGTCATCAAGGACAAACCATTTGAACACAATTGAGATCCAACAATTATCCCAAAAAATGTTGATGAGACATAATTTTTAGACTTTCAAGAGAAGCATTCAGATTTTCAGTTTTTAGTTCAGCTGGGAGACTATTTTATAATGCATGACAATGACCAAAATGATGATGAATTTGGCATTAAGAATAAATTTTTTTGGTGTAATAAATGGGACATGAGTTTTCCACATGATAGTAACAATTTTCAAATTAGGCCTAAGTCTGAATCAAAAAATGAAAAAGGAAATGTGAGCAGTGTTGAAGGTAGTGTCATTTTGAAAATTTCCAATGGTGATGGATATAATAGGGTTGATTGCATGAGTTTTCTTAAGAAGGATTTGATGAAAACATATTAGAACAAGGTGTTTGATAGAGGAAAATATGGGCCTTTCTTTTTGGTGGCCTTGTACCATCAATTGTGGTGTGGTTTTTTCAGATCATACTTGTTCAAAAGGAAGTTTAATTTTGCTGCTCAATGGATAAAACATTTGGTTTGCTCTCCCAGAGACCTGGATTCTTGCCATCTCTACAAGGAGCATACATTCCAAGGTGGAGCCACTGTTGGAGCCTAAAATTTCATGCAAATTTTAGGTTTCCATATTCAAAAATTGGATTTCAACACTCAAAATTAATGTTGAAAAATCTGCTCAAATGGCCCACTTTGAAAAATCATAACTAGAAGCTCATTCAGTTTCATGCAAAACTACCTTGCAAGTGTTTTCATCCACCATATGTGAGTGTGCATGCAAATTTTCAGCTTCATACGATCAATTTTGACATGTTTTCAAAAGTCCAAGTTGAAGGGTTTTGCAAGGGTTCATTGTCTACACAGAAAAAATTGTTAAAAGATCAACTTTGGAAGGCAATATTAAGTAACCAAAAGAGTTTCGTCACAAATTGATTGGTGCCTTTGATTCTCTACACTAAAATATACCTTCATACCTATTTCTAGGGCTTTAGGACATCATTTGATAATTTTTCAAAATCAATTCCAAATGGATTTTTACCCAGTTGGAAGATATATTTCCAGAAAATTTTCACAGAGGTCAACTTTGATGCTTGATATTTTGCAAAGGAAGAATATTGAAGAGAAACCATCTTGCACACATCTTCATCATTCCTAAAAGAGCTAATATCCAAAGCTATAGCTTCCTAGAATCAGGTTTGATATTTTTTCAAAATGACATGTTGGTGGGGTTTTAGTTGAGTTGGACAAGTGCAATTTTTTAGAAAATGTTGAATAAGCAACTTTGGGCATTAATAGTTTTCAAACCAGATGACTTCATGCCAAACCATTTGACAAGCATACTCTCCTATCACAACTCAACATGTTTGTGCATTTTCATAGTCGTTGGAGGAGTTCTAGTATGCTTTTTAATTATTTTGCGACTGCTCTCAGGCTAGATTTGGTGCCCCAAAAAAGTTGCAAATTTTGAAATTCCAAGGATGACCCAGTTGGTGTTTTAGCCTCAAATGTCTTTGATTTCAATTTTTTTGGATTCTGAGGTCATTTGGTACATTATTTTAAAAATTCATTTTTCTCATCACATGCTTCGATAGGGCCAGTTTACAAAGTACCTCAATTTGGCGAGTTGTTCAAAATTCGTAAGAATCCCACTTCCAAAATAATTGATCACTATCCCTTGTAAATTTTTGTGGCTCTAGGATGCTCGATGTAGCCGCAGTGGAATTACTCTGTTTTCCCAACAACCGAAATTAAAATTTTTCCTATGTGCTAAAGTTTGAGAGGCATAAATTTTAAAACATTTGATATGTTTTAAAATGAATTTGGGAAATTTAAAAAAAAAACCTAAATATTTCATTATTTTATAAAGTTTAAACTTTGTAAAATATATGGAAAAGCAATGAAGAAGTAGCGGGTGAACACAAGACATATCCCGCATCACTGCCAGTGCAAAGCAAAATATGTGTGGTGCTATGATAAACCCTAAATATTTCCTGCAATCTCATAGAGGAAAAATAAAGGAGGTATAGTGGTGGAATCACCATTCTATTTTTTTGTTACATTCAAATATAGTGAACTCTTCCCTGCATCCCCGCAAGGGTTTTATTTAATACTTACGATGTTGTGGGAGGTAAGAGAAGGGTGAAGGAAATTTATTTGAATATTATGATTTAAATGTTCTCCCACAGAGATCTCTTAATATTCCCCATCTTCCCGCAAGGTCAAATCAAAATCACTATGATATTACAGTGAAAGCATACAATGAAAATTCTATAAGAGTTTAAGGAGTGAATGATTAATAAAGTAATATTTTGGGAGAAATAAAAAAGCAACTATGAATATTTCAAGCGAGAGGTAAAATATTTTCACTAGGAGAATTAATTGGAAAAGGAATTAAGGAATGGGTAATTATTGGAAAAGGAATTAAGGAATGGGTAATTATTTTACCCTTCGGTGAAATTGAAGACCCTTCCCCCATTACTGCGGATGGTGCCATGAATTAATGTGGGATAGTGGTGGACGTAAAAATAATTAGATATAAAGTGCCTCGAGAAATAATTTTTGCATGAAATATTTTTAATGTGAAGCTCAAAATATATTTGCAAGCACGTGGGGAAAGATAATTATTTTTAGGAGTATAATGTTTCACCCAAAAATAAAATATCTACACATGGAGGATTAAACCAATGGGTAATTGTTTTACTCAAGGAATACTTTCAATTACAAAGTGAAACATTTTCACCGAGGGGTTATAAAGTGGATTCATTATTTTTACCTGAAGAGCATTAATTGGGTGAAAAGTGAAGTTTCCAAAAAAAGAAGATTATTATTAAATTAATTTTATGAAGATGCAAAATGGAAAACAAAGTTAAAATATTTAATTTTCCAAAGGCAACTAATTAAATATTTTATTTTACTAAAGATAATCAAGCGAAGAGCTACACCGAAAAGAAGAGTTACACCAGACGGATGTTGTGAAGGGTTGTAACCCTAAGAGAACAATGTATATATGGAAGATGAAATAAAATCATTAGGGATAGAATCAATTGGTTAGGTAGTTGGATAGGTTGGTCAGTTGCCTCAACAAAACATTATGTTGTATATTGCAAAATCTTTTAAAATGATATAATGGAGAAGAATGCATAAATTTGGTGATCCAATTATGGTGTCAGTTGTTTGTTGAAATAATTGAAAATATTATCTGGTTGTCTCCAAGGTTGACATTTCCTTATTATTTAAATTGATGTATCAAGGATATTTTCAATTTATCAAAGCACATTTGCTACTCTTGTGTGGTTCAATTAACTGGCTCCTTCAATGAAGGATTAAATTCTTTTAATTAATCATAGTAATCTGGAAAAGGTCAATTGGATCAATAAGAAGAACTTGATAATTGCATCCTTGCACATTTATGCCAAGCATAAACTCATAAAAGTGTAAAACAATTCAAATTTTATCTAGAAATAGGACACACATATCATTTACCTCTTGACTCCATTCGCCCAATAGAAGTAGGAACTGGTCATACCAATTCCATTTTAGAATTTTATAAAATCTTATTCAAACATTCACATCTCAAATTTCAGTGGGAGTAGTTATTAAGCTTTTATCTATCCCTTACTATTTTCCATTGTGGATAGATTGTTCAAGTAGGAAACTAGTGTTGGAAACAAGCAACACTGAGAGGGGGGGCGAATCAGAGTTCTACAAAAATTCAACTTTATTGTTTGTCTTTTAACTTAACCATTCAACAAAAGAAACATGCATCAATATAAAATAATCACAACACCATAACACTAGAATTTTTACGTGGAAACCGTGTTAGGGGAAAAACCACGGTGGATGGCCAATCAACAATATAATATGAGTATACCCAAAATGAAAAGTACAAAATGGGAATGCACTTGTATTCAGGCTCATTGCCTAGAGCTCATTTCTGAAAATGGATGGGCTCACTAACCTACAATGATTTGGAATAGATCCAAAAGAGTGAACTAATGAAATAACATCTACTATGCTTGATTATAGTTCCTGTGAAGCTTTGTGGATAATCTTCTGTCATTTTGATTGATCCGACAATTCTGCTTTGCTTTGCACAACTCGCTCTGCAAAAATCTTAATGCACAAGTGAAACTGTGCATAATCACCTAATCTCCCTTCTGATGTTCACTACCCACTACCACACTTATCTTTTTCATGCTCCAAGTGATATATCAAATATCTTATATATATCCACATCTAGAAATTAAGTCGCTATAGGTCAGCCTTAATAAAACTTGGAAATATTATCAATTGTTGGCCCAAATCATGAACAATTTTTATGCCCACCCATACAAGTCAGCTAGACTATACTTGGGACCCATAATTAAATGTTTGAACATAAAAGCAATTTAAATAATTACTCTCTACACATCCACAACACACCACATTCACTAAGTCAGCCATGATGAGAAAATGATCATAAAACATCCTAATGGACCTCCAAGCTCATACAACAACTAATGCAACACCACAAAATTTAGTAATAAGATAACATACATGCTCAACAAGCAATACTAGGGATCCACAACTCAAAACGATGATCCAGTGAAGTATACAAATTAACTGCCTGACTGGATACCCTTTTCTTCAAGTATTTTGTTGGTAACAGACAATATTACAATTTATCTATTGGTATGCCTAGATACTGATCTATGGACCATGGAAATGACTTTAGTTGCCATCAATGACAACATCAGAAGCCATATGCTAACAATCTCCCCCTTTGGAATTGATGGAAACACTTAGTGAAAAATGACTAAGTGTTGAAGCTGGTAAGTATACTGCCAAAATTCAAAATACTGATCTATCGGTAACACACAATATTACAATTTATCTGTCAATATGCGTAGATACTGATCTATGGACCATGGAAATGCCTTCAGTTGTCATCAATGACAAAATCAAAATCCATATGCCAATAATCCTCCCCTTTGGCATTGATGGCAACACTTAGTGAAAAATGACTAAGTGTCGAAGTTGGTAAGTATACAGCTAAAATTTAAAATACTGCTCCCCCTAAGAATGTCAAGGCATTTTTCATTGTACTCTCTCCCCCTTTGACATCAATGAAAAAATTGGGGAATCCAAAATTGCAAAACTGTACAAATATAACTTGAGACTTACAAAAATTTGAAAACGTCTACAAAGTCGTTCTTTAGTCCACTTAAGTTTGAGTCCCAAACACTTCTCAAACTCTCCAAAATGGTTATATGACCACAAAGAAGATATGACAAAGTTTCTACTGCTTTGAGATTTACCGGATTTGGAGCAGCCATAGTATCTTTAGCCTCTTTCAAAGAATTCACCATTATCTCAATCTTTGTACTTATTAGATCCCTGAGTTCACATACTCTCCCAATAATCTTCTCATTTTAAAGTTTTAGACTATTTATTTGGTTGAACAAAGACATTACTTAACTTTCTTGTTTACCAACATTATTGGCTAATGGGTCAAAAGTATTGGAAATAGTAACCTGTTGTTCAATGTCTTTCACCTTCTCATTTGCTTCAGTAAATTTTGACAAGACCAAGCAAGACTTGTACACTTTTCCTCCTTTAGACATAGTACCTTGAATAATTTTCATGCAAGTGCCTAACAAATCTTTGTCTTTGGCAATCAATTCATTTAGACTACCAACTCTTTTTCCTTGAACTCCTTTTCACTTTAACCAAAGCTGATTTCTCAAAAAATTCAAAATGAGAATTTACATATTATTAGCTTCTTTAACTCACTGGGGGAGGAACCTGATGGGTCCATAACATAATTAGGGACTAATTTATGTAAACCTCTAGCTACAAGATTTAGCAGTTCATTGTCCTCTATGTGAGATTTTAGTATCCTCTCATTGGATTTGGCTTGAGAAATTTTAGCGACCTTCAACATCTGAATTGGAGACAGAGTGGATAGGTTAATTGAGCTTTCATCCAACTCAAGATCTGACTCTTCATGTTGCTCCAATAGAGATCTCTTCACTTCCTCTATTCTAATTTCTTGATCCTTTTCTTTTTCAACCTTGGATTTTGATTCAGGATTGACTTTAGGCATTTCAACTTCTTCAATATGCACTTCCTTTTCCTCAACTAACACCTCAATAGGGACCTTAGTTACCATAGGTGTCTCTATATTTTCCTTATTAGGAGAAGTCAAAATATCCTCAAATTTTGGAGGATCAGATACATTCATGTTCTCCTCATTCTCATTTTCTTATTTATCTACATTTACGTCCACATTCACTTCTTCATTTTCTTGAACATTTTTAGTATTGATCTCCTCAATGTTAATTTTATCCCTTGGCAAAAATTCTTCTATAATTTCTTTAGTTTTTCTAACAACAGCATCAGTTTCACCAATCATGAGTTTATTTACCCTTGTCTTGCTCTTAAACTCCCCTTTTTCTTTTTCAAGGAATAAATCCATCTCTTCAATTGTCATTTCCAAGCAAAAATCTGCAAAAACTCTCTTCCTTAGATTTTCTTCTTTTGTTCTAGCACTCAACCTCCTAGATTCCAAAGCATCATATAGACTTGTAGGTAATCTAGACATGATTTCAACAAGAGCTTTATTAAAAACATTCATATGCTTTATTGTAGCTTCTTCAAGAGTTCTCTTACTGGATTCATCAAAGGTCTCATACCAATCAGAGAGTGGCTTGAGATTTCCATCTTTCACCACTACATTCTCAACTTCCTTAATAGTCATACTGGGGTTGTCAACTTTGGCCTTTTCCTTTGCTTCTTCTTCTTTACTGAATTATTTTCTCTTGTTCAATTTGATAGCCTGAGTTCCAATAGCCTTTATCTCTCTTACTACTTCTTCTGAATCAATTTCTTCCTCTTCATCTGCAGACGCATCTTTGTAAGATCTTGTGCTTTTATTCTTCTTCCTTTTTTTGGAAGCCTCGACTTGATTTGACTGAGTTGTAGGGGAACTCCTGGTAGATCTAGTGTGAGTGGGAGATGTTCCTGGACCAGTTGATTCTTCCTTTTCTTTCTTTTGAACTACTTCAACCTCATCTCTTTTCCTTCTCACTTCTTTCAATTTCTGTATAGGAATGCCCATACTCTCTGCAAAAGCTTCTATCTCTTTTCTTACTCTTCTGACTATCATGGGCTTTTTCAATTCTGAATGAACCTGCAAGCTTTTCTCTACATAGGTTCCAAACCTTTCTTCTCCCTGATCCAGTGGTGAATTCAACAAGTGTTGTACATACATCTTTAGAATGTTCTCATCTACTTGATAACCCATAGGCGTGATCCAAACTGTTCAAGGATCAACAGCTTCCATATGACACTAGTCAATGTCTACCATGAAGCAAATAGTGTCTTTGTATTGTTCCACTATTGTGGCAGGAATTCTCTGTCTAGCGTGCATCAAATTCTGAAAGTTTTTAAAGTAACCCCACAGGATTGTATTGCGAGTCTGTCAATCACCCAATCCAAATAACATATTCCCTATTTGAATAGCTACTAGTACATCATTATGCCATTGTGCTTTACCAACACCCAGAACCTCACCCAAGAAGTAGAAAAATAGACATATTAACAGGTTACTATATTTGAATATGTTCTTATCCTTCTTGATTTTTCCCAAATTCTCTAATAACTAGCTTCAGAGTAGTTCACACAAGTCATAGTCTGCATTATGTTTAACCATCTCATATGTTGCATAGATAGTTGTGCCAGATACTGAATTCTCTCGACTTGAGTGATAAATCTTATAGTTGATACCCATTGATGCAAATTTTACATCCATTGTGGAAATATCATCTATTGTCATTGCTCTTTTGTCCCATTGTGAGCCTGTTGCATCAGTAACGTTATCATTCTTCACCAACTTCAAAATTGGAAGTCTACCAGTGGAATTTAGACCTGTAACTACACATATAGCTTCTTTTTTAATTTTGAACAACACATCCAGCCACATGAATTCATCATGGACATGGCTCAACACATATCAAACCCATTCATCTTCTTCAAATGTGGGAGATTTTGCAAATTGCACAAATTTCTTATCTTCTAGGGTTTTAAATTCTGGTTTCACAATAAAATCTTCTTGAATTATGTGATGAGAATACAAATCAAACAAATGAGAGGTTCCCAAATCTTCAATGTTCACATGCACATAAGCCCTAATATCCTCAATATGCAAGACTCCATACAACATCGATGAAAATGCACCTAAGGGCTCTGTGTCTACGGACTTATACGGATGTCATTTTAATTTTGGATGCAACCTATCCTTAAATTCGATTACTAGAGGAGTGGACATGATTGCAATCACACAAATTTACAGGTTATTCAATAAATACCTTTTGGAGATGAAATGAAATTTGATCGCAGATTCTCCTTTATGCTTGAATCTCTCCATAGTTTGGAAATGAACACTTTAGAGCTCTCAAAATTGCTTTTCTCCAAATACAATATGACAATTGAGGGTTGAAGTTATTCTTTTATTGTCCACATACCTAACTCCTTTAGTTTGCAATAAATTCCCTTGCCCTAATTCATCTGGTTTCCTTTCTTTCAGGTACCGAGATAGACAACTCTTATGCAGATCTCCAATATTCTTTACTAATTCTTTTAATTCATTTCTCAACATCTAAAAAGTATCAATTCTTCTACTGGACTCATCTAGATTCCAATACCAATCACTTGCAAAAGGGGGGGTTTAGGAGTTTTTCTTGATATCTCTCCCTAGGCCAGAGGCCTAAAATTAATTGCCTGAGGAATTACCAGAAGTTGCTTCTAGTGCTGGTGCATTTCCTTCTACAAAGGGATTCTTCTTCACCCATTTCTTCTGCATTTGCTTCCTGATCACATCAGTAGTGACTTTTCCTTTTCCTTTGACATCATGTTGCATGTTCTATTTCACTGGACCTCTTATGTTCCAACATAATCTAACAATGTGGCCAAATTTGTTGCAGTTGTAGCACACATCATTTCTCTGTCCAGGCCAACTATTCCACTAACTTTGTCTTGATTTGCATTGGTTAGCAATATTTCCAAATCTATTGCATGCATAGCATTTGACATCTCTATGAAAGTTATTTATCACAATTTTGCATTCACTTGGCTTGTGATCATACTTATAACAATTAAAACATTGACCTGAGAATGATGGTCTACCTGTATTCATTCTACTCCTACACTAAGAAGCCATATGACCAAATTTTTTGCAAACATAACAATAGCCATTGAATCTTTGAGCATTTGGTTGCCTTACCGGATTTCTTCTAGCTCCTTTCATCTAATTTCCTTGTCTAAATCTTCCTTGTCCAAAATTTCTTTGTTCGAAGTTTCTTTGTTTAGATCCAAAACTTTCTCCTTCTTCATATCTAAGACCTCCTCTATCACCATCAGTCCTTTGTCCTTTGATTAGTTCATCAAGTTTGGCTAAGCTTTCTTTGAATTTCTCTTTGTACTCATTTGCAGTAGCAAGTTTATCTCTAAGATCATCAAGCTGCTTTTCAAGCACTTCTTCATTGTTCTTGGATTGCTCCAATTCATTATCTAGTCAGCTACATTGTTCATATTTTTCTTTCAAAGATTGTGCAAGCTTTTCCTCATTCTTCTTTCTGTCCTCAATCTCCTTGGTCATTTTCATCATGATAGATTTCATTTCACGCTTCAAGGCAACATTCTCTTTGGAGAACTTTTCACATTCTTTCATTTTCTCTTTCAAAACCAGACTAAGTTGTTCATCTTCCATGATTTTTTTCTTTTCTTTGAGTTGACCACATAATTCCTTTCTTTTCTCCCTTGATTCATTGATTTTGTCTTTTAGTGTCTGAATGAACTTTTCTGTATTCTCAATATTTTCTTGCAATTCTTGGTTCTCAGATTTTATCTAGTCAAGATCATCTAGGGCCACCATAAGTTTCTATTGAAGACTACTTGTATCCATTGAGAAACACTTTCCAAGATCTCCTCAAGCTGTAAGACGTCTTTTGAGGAACTCGCTTTGATACCAATTGTTGGAAACAAGCAACACTGAGAGGGGGGTGAATCAGTGTTGTGCAAAAATTCAACTTTATTATTTTTTCTTTTAACTTAACCAATCAACAAAAGAAACATGCATCAACAAAAAATAATCACAACACCATAACACCAAAAAATTTATGTGGAAACCCTATTAGGGGAAAAACCATGGTGGATGGCCAATCCACAATATAATATGAGTATACCTAAAATGAAAAGTACAAAATGGGAATACACTTGCATTCAAGCTCACTGCCTAGAGCTCATAGCTCAAAATGGATGGGCTCACTGCCCTACAATGATTTGGAATAGATCCAAAAGAGTGAAGTGATGAAATAACATCTACTATGCCTGATTACAATTCCTATTAAGCTATGTGGATAATCTTATGTCCTTCTAACTAATCTAACAATTCTGATATGCTTTGCACAACTTTCTCTGCAAAAATCTTAATGCACAAGTGAAACTGTGCATAATCGCCTGATCACCCTTCTAATGTTCGCTACCCACTACCACACTTATCATTTTCATGCTCCAAGTGATATATCAAATCTCTTATATATATATTTGCATCTAGAAATTAGGTCGCTATAGGTTGGCCTTAATAAAACTTGGAAATATTATCAACTGTCGGCCTTAAATCATGAACAATTTTGATGCGCACCCATACAAGTTGGATAGACTATAGCTGGGACCCATAATTAAATGTTTGAACATAAAAACAATTTAAATAATTACTCTCTACACATCAACAACATGCCACATTCACTAAGTCAGCCACAATGAGCAAATGATCATAAAACATCCTACCGGACCTCCAAGCTCATACAACAACTAATGCAACACCACAAAATTTAGTAAGAAGATAATATATGTGCTCAACAAGAAATCCCAAGGATCCACAACTCAAAATGATGATCCGGTGAAGTAGACAGATCAATTGCCTGACTGGATACTTTGTTCTTCAAGTATTTTGTTGGTAACCCACAACATTACAATTTATCTATCGGTATGCCTAGATATTGATCTGCAGACCATGGAAATGACTTCATTTTCCATTGATGACAACATTAGAAGCCATATGCCAACAACTAGTAGTTCAATTATGCTTCATTTGCATAGGTACACCCACTAGGTCTGGCAGAGCCTAAAGAGAAGAAGGTTCAAATAAACCATTTGGCCTTGTTCATTAGCCTAAAATGTACCAAGAGCTTGGAAACCTCTTGTGGTTTTTCAACCACTGTTTTTGAGAACTAATAGATTGCTTCATGATCCATCCCTTTTTATTGAACCTTAATTTCTACTACTAGGGTTGCTTCTTGCCATTTATGATTGCTCTTGTTATATTTGTTGTTCAGTTGTCATTTACCACTACTTCTCCATGTAATCATGCCTTGAATTCTATAGATTTTGATGAAGTACTATTCCTCTTTTTCATTGTAATCTTGTGAAGGTGTTCATCACACCTACACTATCCAACTCACTTGGGTGTGACTGCTCTCCATTCATAAATAAGTTGGTTATATTTTTACTGTGCTTCCAATTTAGCAAATACTTGTCGTTTATGACAGTGAAGTTCATCAACTCACTATCATAGGTGATGAACATTTGCTTCAAAGTTGATAAATATGATGCTTTTACACTCTCATCCCTCCCCAAATACAAGAGGGCAGCATGTTGGGCTCAACCCTTGTGGGAGCCCATTTTCTCCACATGTTGTGATGTCAAACCATGAAAATCTAGAATATCAAATGAACCTATACTTGTTGATGTATGCATATGAAAACAAATTCGGTCTCGAGCTCTAACACAATACATTCATCCCTTGCAGGTATTTTTGGAGTGACAATGGAAGGAGCTGGAGTTGGAGCAACTAAAACTAAAGAAACAACTAATAACTTCGTGATTTGTCATTTAGGAAATGACGGATCAAATTTCCTTTCATGTTCTTACTTCTTTAGTTGTATAGTTTATTCTTTATGTTTCATTTCATCATGTATTATCAGTTACTCCCATGGCTTGTGTGGGACATTTGAGCATTGTAAAATGAATAAAGACAACAATATTATGCAATTTTTTGTGATTTTCTATTGTAAAGAACATTTGCATAATAAAATTGAACCTCATTTGAAAACATCCTCTATGAAATGACAAAATTTTAGCAGATATTTGTATGTACCTTTTTTCCTAGCTACAAACTATGTTTCAGCTCTACCTGATTGAGTTGTGAGTAAAAATTAGGTAACAAGTACGTCAACAAAATATTTTTTGCGAGTATGGATATTCCTCCACAAAAAGGATATTGGAAAGAGAATTGGATTATTAGAGTGCCTCTTAACTTGTAAAGTAGTTGATTAGTCATTAGATCACCTATTTGTTGATCCAAAATGTTTAATCTACGGGATTAGAAATCAATGATGAATCTAAGTTTGGAAAAAAATATATTCAAGGTATTCCATTAAGGCAAGAAAAAGGAAATAGAAATCCAACAACAAGGAATGTTAAATCATTCGAGAAAGAATTTTTTTTGCTATGAGATCAACTTTGAGTTTAACAAATGTTGTGGAAACACAAAGGGGGGAAGGAAGAGAGTGGGTTGACTCAAATTAAGTAGCCCACCTCACAAAAATCGTAAATATATTTTTGATTGGAAGAACTTTTGACTTATTCGTAAGTCATGATGTCCATTAATTCATGTATATCATGACCACAAGGATAAGATATGGGAATTTATGGAGAAAAATAGTGGAAATGTCAAGGATTGTGACTTATTATCACGTTGACAATATACCTTATATATATTTTATTGAAAGATCAAATTTCCACTATCATTGATGCCTTATGAAAGGATAGATAGATAACTTG
>VDFB02087075.1:0-19601 GCA_007258455.2 Sequoia sempervirens | reverse complement strand
TGGTAGAATGCTAATGTAGGGTCCCTCTCTCGCACAACAACCCTCATCTGATCAAGCATAGAATCGATGCACTCATACACCTCTCCAAGGCTAGGTGCATCCGCATCCCCATACCTGATAACCTGGAAAACTGGTTTAATGATGGCAACAATATATTTTGCATCAGCCCAGAACACATCACTCTTCACTGTATCCTTCACCCTCCTCCCTTGCTCTATCTTAGACTCGGCCCACCTACTCCAATCTGTTGTCATGACCATGAGTTGCAGTGCCTCTTGCAACTCAATCATTTTGTCTAAGAGAATGAAATAGGAAGCATATCTCGTATCAGTAGGTTTCAGGAACTCCTTCTTAGCGAAGGTCCTGAAGAGTGCATGTGATGTGTGGTGGTTGCAGATAAACATCTGCACATCTCTCGCATCATGAACCACTGCTCTAATCCATTCAATCTTTCCCATGTCCTTGAGTGCATTGTTCATGGCATGCACACAACATGGGGTCCACCAAATATGCCTATAAGTAGCCTCAACAATTCTCCTTGCAGCTTTGCACACATGTGCAGCGTCTGTCACAACTTGGACCACATTTTGTGGCCCAACCTCCTCAATAGCATCCCTGAGAACCTCAAACTGAAAATCAGCATCTTTGCAATGCCCTGAACAATCAACTGCCTTAAAAAAATATGGGCCCTCAGTACATGTAACCATGATTTTAATGAGTGGACGATGGCTAATGTCCGTCCACCCATCCATGACTATGTTGCATCCTGTCTTAACCCAACACTCCTTCATCTTCTCCATCAACAAATTGATCTTGGAATAGTTCTTATCCAAGATCGTGGTCCTCAATTTTGTCTCACCTGGTGGCACATATGATGGTCCTCCCTTTGCCACCATCGATATCATATCCTTAAAATAAGGAGATCGGGCAACATGAAACGGGATGCCATTGGCAAAGAAGAACTTGCCAATGGTGTCATCTATCTCATCCTTGAGTTGCACATTAAACAAATCTGCAATGGGATTACTTTGAGTTTGACTTTGCAATTTCCGTTTCCCCCTCCCCTCTCCTGCATAGGCACTAGAAGAAGAACCTGGTGTCCCTCCTACTCTCGTCTACAAAGTATGGCTAGATCTTTGTTGCTGGCTATGCTGAAGCTGTGTCCTATGAGACAAAGTAGTAGGCACAGGTGCAGCTGGAGTATCATCAGGAACACCCCATAACTTATTTATTTCAACTTTGAATTTCAGGTTTTCTGGTTTTATCAAAAAACGACATATCCCCACACCTTTTCCTTTAGTGAAAAGAAGGTGTGCATTAACTCTAGTGATGCTGCCATACCACCCCTCACCACAAAAGTTGCACTTCCACCTCCTTGTGCCACCAGATGGTGCCCCTTGCAGTTGCCTGCTTAGATCTTTTGTTGCAAATTGTTTGAGAGGGGAATTGGGATCAAAAGGACCCCTAGCATACTTTGCCAATAGTGCAGAAGGGCAATTTAAAGTACTTGCTTCACTTGCCATGGAACTAGTTTGGACTTCATGCTCAGCCCCATGGTCATCCCCCTCAGCTTCAGGGTCATATTCAAGATCAGCATCACTATGTGAATGAACCTCATCCTCACTCATGTTGATGTCATGAGAGCTCATCGTGACATTGCAATAAACAAATAAATTCTATAAGTGCCTAGTTTCAGCCTAGTTTAACAAATTTTAAAATAAAATTTTAAAATTTCATGATGAATCTTGATGGAAAGATTAAAAAAAGAACAATGAGCCTTGAAATGAAAATTAAAAATATGAATATGCATTTGCAGCCATGTATATGAAATTATGATTAATTTTTTAATAATAATTTCATAGACATGTGGCTGCAAATGCATATTCATGTTTTGATTTTCATTTCAATGCCCATTTCAAACATCAAACTACATTTTCAAAATGAATGTAAAAACTTGGAAAACAAAACAAATTTTTTTTTGAAAAAACTAAGAAAAACAATCATAAAACCCTACCTTGTGTTTGAAAAATTCTTCAAAATTGGTGTAGAATGCTTCTCCTCTTCTTCTTCTTTGTCCTTCTTACCCCTCTTGCACTTGCAACACCTCAAACTCACTCTTTCACTCACTCTTCTCACTGGTTTTCCTCTTCTTCACCTAGCTGCTCAGAACATCAAATGCATGATAAATCACAAGCCTTTAGGGACCGACCCTCGCACAAAGGCCAATAAAATAAAGAAAATTTAAAACCGGTTTTATAATTGTACTGGCTGAGACGCCTAGGCGTCGACGCCAGCGTTCTTTCCAAGATCGCTTTCACGTCCCTACAAGCGGAGGATGGCAGGGGATGTCCCTTATGCTCTTAAGTCCCCAAAACGTCTGGGACGGGGGGACGGCAAAAAAATGGGGGGGACACGTCCCCGTGGAACACTGCTTATTGTGAATGCAAAATGATGTATGCTATGAAGGTTTGTATGGACCCCACGAGGGGCATTGCCCCTCGACCCTTGAGATTATGGTTGTTGCATCAGCTAGGACCTATCTTAGAGGCATTCATAGGAAGGATGCAGGCTCCTCTAAGCTAGACTTCTAGTTATTGTTTTGATATTTCATATTTGTTTGGAACATTTGATGTCATGGATTTCATATTCCATGAGTTTTGTAATGTCCCCCTTTTTAGCGTGATCTTGTTTTGTGATGGTTAGTCTATTTCTTGGACCCTCATAGGCTGACAGGATCTAGTTAGGGGGTCAGTGGCCGTTTTGGTGGGTATTGTCATTCCCACTCCTTCACTTCAGTAGTGGTTTCAGTGCAGGCATCTGTAGCACAGTGTTCGCCAACTTCTAACGACACGGGAAAATGTTGAGTTTGGAGGGAGTTATGAATATTTTGGTGGTTAAGTTAATTATTTAACTTATTGGTAAATTATAAAGTCAGATTGACTTTATAAAAGTTAAAAGCCACTTAAATATATTTAAAAGGTGACTTAAGGATTATAAAGTGATAAAATAAATCACTTAAGTCATATTAAAGGTGCACTCACTTCATAAAGTGGGATTAAAAACTATTGAAACGGATTTAAATACGTTTTAATGTATTTTAAAAGCAAAAGTGTGACTTTTAGAAGTGCATGCCTTTTTGGGAGATATAAGGAAGGAAAGGCAATTCAAACTCACTTCTTGATTATTTGACATTGCTTGATATTTTCTTCTTTGTGGTTTTTGTCTAAGGACAAGGGTTTTAGGAAACTTCTTCATTGGAGAGCGGAAATTCTTCATTGATGTGTGATTGTGAGACTGTGGAATACCAATTGAATGATTGCAATTGTGGGAGCTTCAATTCAGGAGTTCATCTATGCTTTCAAAGCTATTCTATTTAGAAGTTTATAGGTTTCAATAAGAAGAGGGCTTACAGATCTAGGACGCCATCTTTAATTTTTTTTAGTTTTCAATAAAGATTGTCATTCAGCATATCAGAGGCTGTACTTTGCCTTGAAAGGCGTGTCACCTGAAAAAAGAGCGTTTGGGAGCTAGAGGCAAAAACGCCTCTTTCTGGCCTTTTCTGTGCTCCATTGTTGGCGCCTACACTTCTCAGCTGCTTTCCTCCAGTCTCTACGTAGGAGAAAGTCGATCCAAGCTCCAGGCATTGCATTTACTTAGTTTCAACCATTCTTGCCTGGCAAGTGCAAAAATTCTTTATTTAATTAATCTGGAGCTATTTGGGTATGTTTGTTGTTGATGATCTATCTGTAGCAGTTGTTTATCACATAATTCATAAGCAGTTTCTCAAATCTAGCTTAAATTTGAGTTTTATGTACATTTTATGCTTGGCGCCCCTTCTACTTCTGTCTATAATTCTTCTTTAAACATTCAAAAAACACAAAAACAAGTCAGTAAAAGTCAGCGGTTTAAGTTGGAGCCAGCTGGGCTCATCACAGTGGTATCAGAGCTTTTAATCCTGCCAGCCTGGAGGGTTAAACTTACATATTCATCATAATCAGTTTGGGCCACACAGGTTTTACTCATGCAGGAGACCAGGGTTACAGACAAACCAGTTCCTGTTTGAGAATAGACCATTTGATAATTAGTTCGAAGAGGTACCATTGGAAAACATGGGTGATAGGAATGATGGCGAGCCACACATGGATCTTGGTAACAATGAGGATCATGAAGCCAAAGACATACTGAGAGGGCTTGTAGCTGGCCAGGAATAGGTGGCGAATGTACTACAACAACTTAGTACAAACATAAATAATTTGACTGTTCATAGAAGATTGAATATGGAACAGGAGGAAGGTAGTGTACAGGGAGGCCCACGAAGGACAATAATTCCTACACGTACCTATGACATACCTACTTGCCCTACCTTTGTTAGGAATGATCCAGAAGAGGGTAACGAGGATGAGGAGGAAGCTAACGTGAACTTTGGAGACAATATTATGACTCTACATGATGAGTGGGATGCCTTGCCATAGAGAGATAAGGATCGCCTTAATTTTGATAGGTTCCTAACACAGAAAAGAGAGCACAACCGAAATAGGATAGATAGGAGACCTTGGCACAAGAACAATGATCTCAGACATGCTACCAGTAAGCTCACACTCACCACCTTTGATGGCAGTGGCAGAGTCACAGCTAGAGCTTGGGTTAGCAAGTTGGATACATTTTTAAACCTACGTCCTATGGCAGAAGAGGATGCCATAAAGTTCGCAGCTCTGCACTTGGATGGCGTAGCCCATGACTGGTGGCACCATGGCATGGTTACACTACAGCATGACAGGATCACAACTTATCAGGAATTCGCAAATAGGTTGGTTGAGAGATTTGACAAACGGGATCTAGAGTTATACTTTAGAGATCTCGCTCAGCTGAAGCAGTTGGGTAGTTTAGAATCTTACATTGGAGAGTTTCAGAAGCTCTCAGACATGGTAACAGGGATATCAGAGAGGAGATTGGTTATACTCTTCGTAGAGGGCCTATTCGAGCCTATGAAAGGTTGGATCAAGGCATTCGATCCACCTACCTTGCAAGAGGCTATGAGGAAAGCTCGTAGCATGGAACTTGTAGCTCCACATAGTAAGTTAATACCAAATTCAGAAGCATCTTCATCTTATAGTGATAGCAAATCAGATTCTAAGAAATCAGAAAATGTTGATGAAAAGAAGTAGTTTGTAGCTACTTTGGATCGAGAGACAATCAATGATTTACGTAGGAAGAACCTTTTCTTTTATTGCAAGGGCCCGTATGATCTTAACCATGACTGTCCCTTCAAGCCTAAAGGTCAAAATAGACAAATGGAGTGGTTTTATGAGGGTGATGAGATGGCTGATTTATCAGACCAGCAAACTGATATTGCAGCTGGGAGCTTCCATTCTATCACTCTCGTTAGTGAGGAAAGTGGGAAGATAGAGTAGGAGATTTTAGAGGAGGAGGAGCATGAGATGTTTCGGGAGGAGTATGATTTTGCTTCTTGCTCCAGGGGCTCAGAGGTGTTTGATTGGGATCAACACAGATATGAGGTTCAGTTTGTGAACAATTCTCTTTTGAGGCAAATGCTACAGTGTCTTGTGATAATCTGCTCTTTGAGGTAGATGCAGGTTCTACTGTTGACCCTGATTTAGGGGTGAGCATTGATCGTAGTATCGGGGATTCCGTCAGTGCATCGGAATTTTAGACAGGGCTCGTTGGGGAGTTTCATAGTGTGTACATGGTAAGGAGTGTTCACAGTTTCACTTTCGATCTTCATTTACATGATCTGTTTTGGATGCACAGTTCTGTTATGCACATGCTAGACATGTTGGATAACAACATATCTCGTGCAATTATAGGGAGTAGGTGTTGTCAACGGTTTTACTTGCTTCCTTATGAGTTTCTCTCTCCTGTGACAGTTGGTGTTGAGGTGGATAGGGTACAACATGATGATCTGGCAGATCAGATATGGGTGTTATAAGAGACAATTGGTGATAGCAAGGACATTACACGACACTACCCTTGGGATCTTGGTGGAGTGGTGTATTCGTTGTTGTTGAGATTGCTTGAGGACAAGCAATTTCAGGGAGGGCGGATTGTAATGTCCCCCTTTTTAGTGTGATCTTGTTTTGTGATGGTTAGTCTATTTCTTGGACCCTCGTAGGCTGACAGGATCTGGTTAGGGGGTTAGTGGCCGTTTTAGTGGGTATTGTCATTCCCACTCCTTCACTTCAGTAGTGGTTTCAGTGCAAGCATTTGTAGCACAGTGTTTGCCAGCTTCTGACTACACGGAAAAATGCTGAGTTTGGAGGGAGTTATGAATATTTTGGTGGTTAAGTTAATTATTTAACTTATTGGTAAATTATAAAGTCAAATTGACTTTATAAAAGTTAAAAGCCACTTAAATATATTTAAAAGGTGACTTAAGGATTATAAAGTGATAAAATAAATCACTTAAGTCATATTAAAGGTGTGCTCACTTCATAAAGTGGGATTAAAAACTATTGAAAGGGATTTAAATACATTTTAATGTATTTTAAAAGCAAAAGTGCATGACTTTTAGAAGTGCGTGCCTTTTTGGGAGATATAAGGAAGGAAAGGCAATTCAAACTCACTTCTTGATTATTTGACATTGCTTGATATTTTCTTCTCTGTGGTTTTTGTCTGAGGGCAAGGGTTTCAGGAAACTTCTTCATTGGAGAGCGGAAATTCTTCATTGATGTGTGATTGGGAGACTGTGGAATACCAATTGAATGATTGCAATTGTGCGAGCTTCAATTTAGGAGTTCATTTGTGCTTTCAAAGCTATTCTATTAAGAAGTTTACAGGTTTCAATAAGAAGAGGGCTTACAGATCTAGGACGCCATCTTTACTTTTTTTTCAGTTTTCAATAGAGATTGTCATTTAGCATATCAGAGGCCGTACTTTGCCTTGAAAGGCGTGTCCCCTGAAAAAAGGGCGTTTGGGAGCTAGAGGCAAAAACGCCTCTCTTTTTGGCCTTTTTTGTGCTCCATTGTTGGCACCTATACTTCTCAGCTGCTTTCCTCCAGTCTCTTAGTGGGAGAAAGTCAATCCAAGCTCCAGGCGTTGCACTTACTCAGTTTCAGCCATTCTTGCCTGGCAAGTGCAAAAGTTCTTTATTTAATTAATCTGGAGCTATTCGGGTATGTTTGTTGTTCATGATTTATCTGTAGCAATTGTTTATCCCTGTTCCATTCCTTCCCTTCTTCATATTCCACCTAAAGTGTCCGTTAAACAACAAACTCCTTCATTCCTTCTTCCATTCCTTCCATTCCTTCCATCTTTCCTGCCATTTCCATCTTCCATATTCCACTACCCCCTCCACCGCCATTCCTCCGCCCCCCCACCCCGTCCTCACCTCCCAAACTTTAGGCCCCTCAGTCCTGAATGCACCCCCATCCCAGGTCTTTTGCATGAACTCCATAGAACTATGAAATGTACCAAATCTTTAAGCACAGACTACTGAATAGAATAGCAGATTACAGAAAATTGTTTCACAATGATCTAACCTTGAAATCGCCACCCACAAAATGACTGAAAATGTACATGCAATGCACTGACTACAGCTGCACTGGTTCCCTGGAAAGCCTACCAGCCTCGCGTCTGCTCAACAATTCCAGCGGCTAACATAACTCACTGAAATCATCCCAACTTGCTCCATAAGGTGATGCTCAGCATCATACATTTGAACGCCCAGCCATGACTAACACCAACACCCATAATTCACCAATATTGTTGCCCAAAACTGGAGGTAAACATCATGCCTAGCTGTTAGCAGATATAGCAGCCGGCATGGAAGTTTCCAACCCTCATGACTCTCTAACTTATACTTTGACCTGCTGTTATAGGGAGACAATGTCCAGTATTACAATCTACCACACCAATGATTTGAGGAAAAAGACACACTTAGCATATGCAATGCCCACGACCACCAATAAGAATTTTCCCACGCCTTGCCATATGAATTGTTTCCTTCAGCGATCCTTTTCAAAATGGCATTTAGCATTCAACTCTTATCACTTCGATATTTGGCACCTAGAGGTAAACCACTGTAGTAAATCCTTCTTTCAAAAATTGGAGAAATAATAAGTTTTTGTTTGCCTGCAAACCTCTGAAATTTTATAGAACTTCATTCGCTCGTAATTCTGCATGAAACATGGTGTGATTCCACCTGCAACCAGCTAGGGAGGATATTTTTCCACGAAAATTGATTTCCCTTCAAATGATATTTCATCCTAGGTTTTTGCTCCAACAAATCCACTATAGAGAAAATAATCATAAGCATGAGCAATTGAGCTCCCAAATTCTCATTCATATTTTTCCAAATGAACCTTTTTAATTTCCTGCTTAAAATAATACATTAAAGCACCTTTATAAAGTGACTTCTAATATTTCCTCTTTTTATAAAATTAATTAAAGTCGTTCCTAAAATTTGCTTTATTGGACAACTCTATTTAATTAATTAATTTATTCCCTGATATTTACTGAAATTAGCCTACGGGAATAAAATAGGCTAAATGGATCATTTTCAACAACTCCACAAAAAGAGACATTACACCATTACATTGGGTTAGGAGGCTCTATTATAATGTTGGTGTAGCTAACTGTGTGGATAGTTATTTGTTTAAAGAAATAATGTCTCGATTCTTAACATCGATGTATCTTACATGTGATGATTAACACATAGCTATCTTTCTCTTTTTACTAAGATTGGATAATATCGTGACTTCTAAATGTAACATTTATTTTTTATTACAGGTGTCTCTTGTTTGGTCAAATCATGCTCCCTTTTTGTAACTAATATTTTTCTCCCAAAAAAGGACTATTTATATTGCTCTCTCAAGGATAACCTACTATTGCTCTAATCCCAGTAGAAGCCGGGTTATGAATGTGAATATCTTTAATGCAATTGGAGACCTTACAATTTCCTCTGGGAACTTTCTGCCTAAACTAGTCAAATGCTTCTAACCCTTCTTTGACAGCAAATAATTACCAATACGTAACTTTACTGTGAAAATATGCTAATGTTCCATTTCTTTACAAATCCATCTTACTATCCTACCGAATCATGTAAAGTTGTAGATTCTTCCTGTTGTTTCCTATGTTACATATGTAAAACTTTTGTAGCCATCATTACATCTAAGGACCACAAATGAATCATGCCATCTTTACATTCACAAGCTACTTCGCTTGACTCATCATGGACAAGTTCTGCTGTCTGCTTTAGAGCTCATGGAACCTGACCAGTAAAGCCCTATGCTCACATGACAAGCATCCACAACTAAAGCTAAAAAGCACCGCTTCAAAAGAAGTAGGATCAACACTGTAAGTATTCAAGACATAGTATAAGTTTCATTTAATTTCGGAAGCAAATATGCTGTTCTTAACCTGACACTCCAAGACTGCCAACATGCATTGTGGTCAGAGAAGCAACAAGAGGAGTGACCTGCATTCTTTCCATTTTCATCCCTAATTCCTTCAATCTTTAACTTTAAGCTCTCTAGTCACTTATTGTGCTTATGGATCTACCCGATTGATCCCACTGAATCAAATCTATTGCTTCCTATCCAACCCCGAATCCCATAGCGGCACTGAGACCACAATTTGGTCGTGCACAATGCATTCCGAGGGTTATGCAAATAATGCCACCTCTAGAGCAGAATTTTTGCTATCGCGAGATATTCATTCAGACCGATAGCACTGTTGCCTCCTGTATAACTCTGAGGCAATTTAGATATTTATAGTTTCAAAATTTTAATCTGGCCACCCATCACATAACATGGATTCCTGATCTCAACTCTCATCACCAGCCAGAAACTTTGACACTGCAGTCACTGCCACTTCACCTCTCCTAACCCCAGTTTAATCTAATTGCTGTTCGGATACTTTTCTCAGATGCATCCGCTGGTATGGTAGATAAAGACCACTGGGAACGCATAAAGGATGAAGTGTGAGGGAAAAAATCTGCTGGACAAAGGGACCAAGGGTAGTTTTACACTTTTAGCTATATATCAAAGTCATCGGACTTTTATCATTTTGCGAAAAATATTACCTAATTGTTTGCATTCGTAATGGATATCAGATGGAAGTCTCTGTAAATAATTTAATAGGTACTAAGAAATAATTTGCATTTTGAATGTTTCATCAATATATAATCCAATGAATGTTATTCCATGCAATTACAATTGTAGAAATTGAAGACGAAGTGTGAAAATTTATACAGTTTTGGCTAAGGCCTTAGTCTTTAAAGGATTTCTAACTTATCACAAGAAATATATGTTATTGATATTGGCTTATGTTTGCAGCCAATACTATGGAAAATTCAAAGCATATTGCTGTGAGGCATATAATATTCTCAGGAAATCTAGTAACCTTATACTAAATCTTTTCTACTTAATGGCTGGAGCCGGCATTCCTGATATTGCTTCTGATCCACAGAGAGGAATTCTCAAGGTTTGTGTGATGTATGCCAATTTTTTTGTCTTTTTTCTAGAAGGTTAGTTTGTAGGCATTGAACTCGAGACACTTTCTATTATTTTATGTGCCAATTCATATTCAACCCTTCTAATTAACATTTACTGAACAGCTCCAAGAAAAGTTCCGTTTGGACCTTGATGACGAGGCCTCAATCCAATTCTTTCAGGCTCTCATAAATGATAGTGTCAGTGCGTTGTTCCCACAAATGGTGGAGACAATACATCGATGGGCTCAGTACTGGCGATGAAGATAGAGCCCTATATTGTAATCATAGAAACTTCATCTCTCTCACAAATATTTCATTTGATTATAATTATTCCTCTATTTCAGAGGGGAAGTGATGTCCTTGTACATAATCCCAATATCAATGATTCCGGCGTCGATTGGAGGCTTGCATTATTCTGTTGTTGTTTTTCAATTTTACGTCATTATTTGTTTTTCAAAATTACTATTTTGTCATGTAATCTATAAAGTATCCTTTCTAGCCTTTGAAATTAAAGATGTTTGGAAATAGAATCTGATGAGAATATAGGGATGACCATGTTATAAGAATGCTCAGCACTTAAACTTAGAAGCAAATATAATAGAATAAAATATAAGATTTTTAATGTTCACGAGGTCAAAGATAGTTTATGCGATAACATATTCTCACATTTTTGTTTTTAAGTGTTGATCTTCTCCTATTAAATTTGATAATGAACTCTCTCATTTTCACAACCATTTACTCGTTGAATAAATCTTGAAATTAAGTTGATGCTAAATTACTTGGGTACTTTATTCAAATGTCATTGTGAGTTTTACATTCCAAAATGTAGTGTTTTTTGTTTCCACTGCCCCAACTATACAAAAGATACAAACTCTCTTTCCATACCTCTTTTAGCCGTTTCCATCTATTTGTTGCCCATTAAAGGCAACGCGAGTTGATTCTCAATTGGGCAATGAGAA
Organism: Sequoia sempervirens; assembly: GCA_007258455.2. Classification (NCBI taxonomy): domain Eukaryota; kingdom Viridiplantae; phylum Streptophyta; class Pinopsida; order Cupressales; family Cupressaceae; genus Sequoia; species Sequoia sempervirens. The sequence continues at coordinate 8,192 of VDFB02087075.1, read as the reverse complement.
TCTTTGCTCTCCAAGAATATTGTCCTCTAAATAGGCCTTTTGTTGATAGTTTGAAGTGGGGTTAGATTCCTTAGTAATATTTCTTGTTTCTCCTTAATGTTTGTTGATAGTTTGAAGTGGGGTTAATTTCCTTAAGGTAATATTTCTTCTTTCTCCCTAATGCTTTTTCCCACTTTCTCCCTAATGCTTTTTCCCACATATGCTTTTAAAACTTATTTACCACAAATGACTTTATTTCTTTGCCATTATTAGGGAAAGCATTCAAGTGAATGTTCCATTTGTTCATCCACCTCTAGTTTTGCTTCATCCATGACTTTTCTCTTGTAGAGGAGGGGATTTGCTATTCTCAAGACGACGAGGTCTCAAAGAGAAAATAGCCCTCAAGTACCTCAAAAGATCTAGCTTAGGTGACAAGATAAAATGATGAAGAGTGTCTATCTATGTTTTATGTAGAATTAAAAGGTGAGAATTCTAGAAATTGAAATAGTAGGTCAGAGAGGTCTTTTGGGAAAACTGACGAGCTCCCAACCAAGGATGACAATGCAGCATGCAAACATTCCTGCGATGTGTGGGCATCTCATTTGTATTGAAAAATAAGAATGTCTCGGAAAACAACAAAGTGGCTACTAACAGTTTTGTTAATTGGACTTTTAAAATGCGGGAAAACAATAAAAAATAACATAAATTAAAGTAATTTAAACTCAATGAAAGGAAAATGATAAAGCAAGAGGAAAGGAAGAAAATACTCACAAAGAACCAAGAGATGAAGGCTCCAACAAAGAAATATCTTTAGTACGTGTGCACATAAGACCAAGGAAAAATGTTGGGGTTGTTTAGGGATTTGACTAAATCCTCGCTTTGGAGTTTCCACCTCCATGAATAACCTAGATAAAATAGACGTGACAAGAGAAATAAATATACTAGAACAATATGCTAACTAGATTAAAAGACAATGCAATGAAGAAATCACAGCTACCCTCCTTTAGCAAAATGAGAATGCTGAAAGGGAGAGGCTGCAATTTCCAAGCTTGAGAGAAATATGTTGATAATACCAAAGTTTCAATGTAGTATGGTTGTGAGAGCAAGAAGATGCAATGGAGATGGTGGAATGGAGATAGAAACTATTGTGGTGAAGAAAGAGCAAGAGAAAATGAAAAGCTTATATATTCCTTCTTGTGTAGAGAGGATCCAAAATGAAGTGTTTTAGGGAGGTTTATGCATGTAGGAGTCATCTCAATGCATCTGTGACCTAGCAGAGGCATTATGTTCGATGATAGGTGGGAAATGTAACGTCAATGATTACTGAAGTCAAGAATCTATTTGGGACGTTTACACGACACACAAATGTCTGTGTAATGTGTGTTCATTTGAGACAAATCCGCCTTAACGACAAAAAAATGAACGAGTTAAGCAATTAAGGATTAAGTTAAAGTTGGATAAAAGGGACATTGCATTATTGTCTTTAGTTTATTTAAAGGGGAGGCTCATGGGATGTGAAATTGCATGGGATGCAACTTACACCATTATATTTTTCCTCCACTTTAGTGAGCATATGCATTCTAGAAGATGTGAGCTAAAGTAGAGAGAGAAAGAGGTTGAAGAGAATATACCCAGGATGAAGAGGATGCAAGTTTTAGATCTTATATATATGCAATTGTAAAGCTGAGCCTAGACGTAAAAAGGACATGAGTCTTCTATCCTGCAAAGCTAACTGCAAATTCACTGCAAATATGTTAGTTGCAAACAAACACGTTGGGTGAAAAAGTGAAAAATAGATGTGATAAATTTGATCAGATATAAAGATGACACTGATAAGTATGGCTAGCAAGTTGTGTTATGCTAGAGACCATACGCCAAGCTGATAGGCATGGGATTGTTGCAAACACATTGCAGAACAATCACATAAAATGTTAGAGTTATTATGTATTAGAGAATAATTAATTATTATTCTAATTCTCATGCACTTAAGCTAAACTTAGGTTTGCTTTATTAGTTAATTTAATGTTTTATTTATGTTAACTATAGAACTAATATTAGATCAATTAGTCTCATCACACAAGATGGTGACACTTGTCATGATCTAATCCTTTTTCATTAGGGTTGCTCTTTTAGAGCATTCATTCTCTCTTGTAATTATTCATTCTGTAAGTATTTTCTTTTTGAGAAATAGAAAATATTTCTTTTGCAGAGCTCTTGGGTGGAAGGTGTTTTGTTCATTGTTTGATCCTGTGGCTTGTGTTATTCACAAATCTAACATGGTATTAGAGCTCTTGGGTGGAAGGTGTTTTGTTCATTGTTTGATCTTATGGCTCATGTTATTCACAAATCTAACATGGTATTAGAGCTCGGATTCAGTGAACCCCTTCTCCATTTCTAATTTTTTTTCTCATCTAGGATTATAAGTTCAAAACTAGAATTTTTTAGTGTTTTTTTTGCAATTTTGGGAGGTGGGTGAATTTTCAGAGCACTTTGACACGAAACAGACCTTGCCATTGCATTTGGAGCAACCAAAAACCTAAAGATCGACTGTTGTTTTGTGAAAATTTGAGAATTTTTTTTTGAAGGCGGATTTTTTGTGCACGTTTTATGAGGCAAAAAAATACCATACAACGGTACAGAATCTGTACAGTGTATGGATCCGTATGCCATACAACTCCATTAGTAAGCACACAGAAAAAGAAAATTCATTTGACCTCTGCTAAAAAAAATCGCACTCTGTTTAAGAATTTTTCTTTGTTTATTTTAAAAAAATTATTACCAAAAAGGGGTCAAATTTTTTTCCAACGTACCTTTTATTGACTTAGAAACAATTGTAAGGAGCATAATGGAATATTCTTTCTGAATATTTTGTACAATATTGTTGAGAGCTTTCTTGCATTTTAAAAAAAAAAGGTTTCATGAAATTTTTTGAAAACATTTGCTTGGTCAAAAAGTAAGCGCCACTTTTTAGAATATTCTTTGAAAATATTCTCAGGAATATTCTCCTGCATCAGCTCCTATGTACAACCCCTGTTCCTAGCCGTCAACCTCCATGTGACCAGGAGCTTGTTCTTTTTAGCCCCCAGATCATCTCATAGGGCTTATTTATGCAACTTTCATAAAATCGAGTGTATCTTAAACATATAAACTCCATTTTTCAAAAACTTTATATCGTCAAAAAGTTGGTTCTAAGCCCATTCCAGATCTGCATGTATTTTTTTTGATATTTTACCAGAAATTTTCTACAGTCGGTTGAAGATAGCCCTTCTATTCTACACTTCCGGGGCCATAACTTGGGCAAACGGACTCTGTTTTTTGCAAACAAATAGGCATTGGAAAGCTCTTTCAGTGCACTATATAGCCATGCATTCCATTTTTCTAGAAAGTTCACAAGGTACACAAGGATCTCTCTAATGTGATTTTTTCTTTTTAAAGCTTTTCTGCTCTCAAAATTGTATTTGGGTTTCGTTTTTCCTGTTGTGGGGGGGGGGGCGTATATTTCTTGCTTTCGGTATTTATATACATCTGAGATAAAAAAAATCCTATACCACACATTGTTTTGAAAACCACAACTATCATGGTGGACACCTCTTCATTTGAACGTCTTACGCCACACAACTATCATACCTGGAAATCTCATATGACCATATTGCTCATGTCTAAGGGTTTATGGTCCACTTTGGATGAAGTACAACCATCATTGACTCGTCCATTTGAGATATTTCAACATAGGAACAAGGCAGGTGAGGCTATAGGATTGATTTCACTCCATGTTTTAGACAATCTCTTGTTTCATTTGGAGTCTTGCACCACTCCTAGGGCAATGTGGATGAATTTCAGTGATCTTTTTGGCACCATCAATGAGTATAGAGCTCTCCAGATTGAGGAAAAATTAACATCACTTGTAATTGATACTTTCTCCTCCATTGAGGACTACTTGCAGAAGTTTAAGTCACTCAAAACTCTTTTGCAAGGATGTGGGAAGAATAAAACTAGCAAATAATTTATTTTCTTGATTTTGTCTAAGCTTCAAGGGTCATTTCAGGTTTTCTCTTCTACTTTCTATTCTACTATGGATGCAATGGGTGTTGCATTTACCATGCCTACTTTTGAGTTTTTTTGTGATCGTTTGACACGTGAACATGCAAAGTTAGTTGAGTTCGAATCTCTTTCTGGTTCCAAAACTCAAGCATTGGTAGCACAAACATCCAAAGGAAAAGACAAGAAGAAATAGAAGCCCAAGACAGATACTTCATCAGGTAGTGAGCCTTCATCCAAAACATCTCAGAAGTCAGAACAAAAACCTCAAACCACTCCTCGGTATGATAAAACTTCTAAGTCTGGTGAGTCTTCCTCCAAGACGAAGAATAAATCAAGTGATCCTCGTAGTTTTTGTGGTAAGGAGGGACATCCAGTCAATAGATGTTGGAGGAGATTAGAGGCTTTGGAGGAATCCATGCAACAACATAACATCTCCACCCCTAAATCTTCTTCCTCATCTATAGGTAAAGGTCATGCTCTTTTTGCAAGGGCCTTACCTTCTGCAGCTCCATGGATTGTAACTCCATGGATACTTGATTCTGGCGCAACACATCACATGACACCTCAAGATTTGGTCTCATCCCTTTCAGATTGTAGCACTACTCAGATTGCAGTTGGGGATTCTATAGCTTTTAGTTTTGGGCTCTGGCACTGTCACACTTGAGGGTGGTTTTCTTCAGGAGGTACTTGTAGTTCCTAATATATCCACCAACCTTCTTTCAGTGTATCAAATTTGTCAAATTGGCATTGGTAAGACATTCTAGTTCACCCCACACCATGTAGTTAAATATTGAGACCTTCATGATCCTAATATTCTTGTGGCTATTGGGAGTGTTGATTCTTCTTCTCATTTATATCAATTTGATGGTTTCAAGAGTTCAACTAGTTCAGGTTCATCCTTCATAGCACATGCAAACATCGAGAGCATGTTGTGGCATGAACATTTTGGTCATGCCAATTACAAATATCTTCAACAGATGAGTACATAGGCATTAGTGTCAGGGCTCCCTAAGATTTCTTGTACTGATGGTGTTAGTCAAGGATGTGTTCTTGTCAATCATCACTGAGATTCTTTCATGCCAATTACAAATATCTCCAACAGATGAGTACACATGCATTAGTGTTAGGGCTCCCTAAGATTTCTTATACTGATGGTGTTTGTCAAGGATGTGTTCTTGTCAAAAATCATCGAGATTCTTTTCCTACAGGTAGAGCCACATGTAGGAAAAGCCACATGTGCTAAGACACCCTTAGAGTTGGTTCATATTACATCATGTCATTTCTGACTCCTTCATTTTCAGGGGCCAAATATGTGCTCACATTTATTGATGACTTCTTCAGGTGTACATGGGTGTACTTTCTTAAGTACAAGAGTGATGCCTTTGATTCTTTTAGAATCTTTAAGATATTTGTGGAGAAGCAATTTGGTGTTTCTATCAAATGGATACACACAGATAATGGGGGGAGTATGTTAATTAGACTTTCAGGTTCTTTTGCACTAAGCATGGTTTACAATATCAACTTATAGTTCCATACACCCCTTAGCAGAATGGTTTTGCTGAGCAAAATAACATAACTTTACGGGAGATGGCCAATTGTATGATTCAGTCACGAGATATGCATTCTTCTTTTTGCGCTGAGGTGGTTAATTGTGCCAATTATATTCATAATCATATGCCTCACAAGGCATTGCGGCATCTGACTCTTGAGGAGGCTTGGTCCCATGTCAAGCTCGATGTATCTTCTTTTAGAGTCTTTGATAGTGAGGCTTGGGAATTCATTCCTAAAGCTCAACAGAAAGCCATGGAGATGAAGAGCCAACCACTCATATTTGTTGGCTATTGTGAGGATTTTAAGGCGTATAGGTTGTTTGATCTTGATTCTAGAGAGGTCTTGTTTTGACGAGATGTCCAATTTGATGAGCACTTTCCTTAGATGGATTCTCCATCCCCAACTTGTCCCTCATCTCCTACTACTCACTCCTCATATCTTGAGGATTACTCATCTCTTGAGGATGAGGATGATGCTCCAACTATCCCACCACCTCCAGATATTCAACCTTTACCCAAGTGGGCATGCCATACTATTGATGCAGCTGGACCTTTGGAAGGTGATCCTTTAGACTCCCGTTGCACTCGTGCATAGACATCGGGTGTTAGTCTTTTGAGTCATACCATTTTGGATGATCCTTAAAAGTTTTCAGAGGCAGTTGGTATTCCTAAGTGGGATAATGCTATGGCAGATGAGTATTCGTCTTTGATGAAGAATCATACTTGGGATTTAGTTCCTCTTCCTAAGGGAAAAAATTTGGTTCGGGGCAAGTCGGTGTACTGTACCAAATATGTTGCAGATGGTTCTATTGATAAGTATAAGGCTCATCTTGTTGAAAAGGGTTTCTCTCAGGTCAAAGGTATTGATTATTTTGAGACCTTTGCCCCTGTTTCCAAGATGAATTATATTCGCTTTGTACTTTCCCTTGCAGCTTCACAGGGATGGTCAATATTTCGAATGGATGTGAAGAGTGCCTTCCTTCATGGTTATCTTCATGAGGAGATTTATGTGGAGCAACCACATGGTTTTATAGAGGACTCTTTGCTGGTTTGTAGACTTCGTCATTCACTATATGGACTCAAATAGGACCCTCGGGCTTGGTATAAGAAGATGCGCACTTTTTTGCTTTCTTCTTGCTTCATACGATGTCATTTCGATCCCACAATGTACATTTAGAGACAGGAGAGTGATCTTTTGATCCTTGTGCTATATGTGAATGATTTGATCCTTATAGGCAATTCATCCTCCATGATCTTAAATGTTCAACGAGCTTTGATGGAGTAGTTTGAGATGACAGATCTCGGTCTTCTACACTACTTTCTTGGTTTACAGGTTATTCAGTCTTCAAATGGGATTTCCATATTTTAGCAGAAGTATGCTCTTGACATGCTTCAGAGATTTGGCATGCTTGATTGCAAGCCTGCCCCCACATTATTCCAATCGGGTGTTGTATTTTCTTCCACTTGTACTACTCCTTCAGTAGATGCTACATTATATAGGTAGTTGGTTGGAAATATTTTGTACCTGACACATTCTCGTCTTGATCTTTCGTTTGTAGTTGGTCTTGTCTCTCAATTCTCACATGATCCACATGAGAGTCATTGGAAAGCTTCTAAATGAATTTTGAGATATATTTAGGGCATCTCACATTATGGTATTCACTATGCATCAGGAGATCCTCAAATTATTGGATTCACTGACTCAGATTGGGCCGGTGATGTCAATGATAAGATGTCCACTTCTGGCTTTGTTTTCTGCCTTGGTTCTAGCCCTATTACATGGTCTTGCAAGAAGCAATCTGCTATTGCATTATCATCCACAAAGTTTGAGTATTGTGCAGGTTTTGGTTAGCCAAGAGGTTTTGTGGCTTCAACAGTGTTTGAATGAGTTCAGTTTTCCTCTTGATAGTGCCACTATTCTTTGTGTGACAATCAAAGTGCCATTCACATTTCTTGCAATCTAATGGAGCATTAGCGTACTAAACACATAAAGATCCACATGCACTTCATACGGTAGTTGATTCAGGATGGTTTTCTCACCTTGAAGTACATGCCTGTAAAGGAGCAGGTTGTAGACATCTTCACAAAACCTTTGGCATCGCCTCGCTATCTTCAGCTGCGATCGATGCTTGGGGTGAAGGAAGTTGTCCTTGGGGGGTCTTCATGAGGCCTTCCTTCCTTCATGTTTTTTTACGTGCTTTCATCTTTTTTTGGAGTGGAGTTTTTCCCATGAGGTTTTCTCCATTTCTCCATTTTACAAAGATCTTTTAGTTGTACTAGGCACCTCATTATGCCTAGTTGTCGGGACCCATTCATGCTTTCTTTGCTTTCTATGCATTGGTTTTTAGAGTTGTTTAGCTACTCCCTAAGTTATGTACTTAAGCGGGGTGTTAGAGTTATCATGTATTAGAGAATAATTAATTACTTTAATTAATTATTATTCTAATTTTCATGCACTTAAGATAAACTTAGGTTTGCTTTATTAGTTAATTTAATGCTTTATTTATGTTAACTATAGAACCAATATTAGATCAATTTGTCTCACCACACAAGATGCTAACACTTGTCATGATCTAATCCCTTTTCATTAGGGTTTCTCTTTTAAAGCATTCATTCTTTCTT
>VDFB02087074.1:0-46572 GCA_007258455.2 Sequoia sempervirens | reverse complement strand
CCTAAATAAAATTATATGTTAGCAATAATATGATGTACCTACTTTTGACAAAATGGAAAGTTTTTTATTATAGTAAAAATAGGTTTTGAAGGGACCCGAAACCCTTTACAACCAAAACAACGCTGCAAAAAGGACAACCTACAACCAACCAAAACCAGCCCCAAACAAGACCAATCAAGATTTACATTTAGAACTACTCTTGAAGGAGCAGAGAGTCATGTCAAAAGAAGGCCTAGAGAAGTTTGTTTTCTTACCCTTTATAGTAATCCAACCTTCTTCCACTTGCGCTTTCTTATCATGCCAAGCCAGAACACTATTTTCCTAAAGATGAATGCCTGCAACCACTGTCTCGGAGATTTCATCATTATTCTTTCATGTAGGCATAGACTTAGCAGAAGAGCCACCAGAAATAATAGTCGAAACGCTATCACCAGAAATGGCAACCTGAGACCCATTCTCTCGTTCTTTAGGGGTTTCAACATGATAATCTTATTGACCAACAACAACCCCACCATTTGAGACATCCAGAGGGGATTCCCCAAGACCTTGTGATTCTGACACAACCACCTCAAAAAAACTCCTATGTTGTTCAGATTTCTTCTCAACAGTATAATATTGTAGAGAGGCACCTTTCCACCATGTCGTTGTCATTGCTTTTTTTCTCAAATCTGCATTGTGCAACAACATGACCTGTTTTAAAACACCTTTTGCAACAGAAGGGAATCCCTTCATAGTCCAAAGATTTGACCCAAGAACCCTTAGAAGATTTAAGTAAAATTTCAGCAGGCAACCCTTTTGAAACATCCATTTCAACCAATATGCGAGCAAAGGTGGAGTGTGGAAATGTTAGATGAGTACAATAGAATTTTTTTTGGAATATATAGACATATACATAGATACATATATACAAATTTGAGCTATGTCTTTATCAAGGTTACTATAAGATCATCTAAAGTACTCTTGGAAAATTGAACCTTGTGTGTTTTGTTGATATGAGGAAAATGTAAATTTTATGCTAAATATAAATTATTTTTAATAGTGTAATCCTCCATGGAAACATGGTACAAAGTTATCTCAATTGGCACAACTACCAAGAAACCATATTATTGCACCTAGTATGGCAAACAGTCATAATGGCATCAAGGCTATATTCTCATGTAATATTATTAGTTATGATGAATCAAGAGTGGTAATAGTAAATATGAGGGTTTGTGTTGTCATTTGGCCTTTAACCCTTATCAATTTTCTTTCTATATTACTATTTCTATTTCATTGTCATGAGTAATGTAATTGAAGTAGTTATGAAAGCCCAAGTATGAGAACCTATATGTATGTTCTTTAAGAGATTAAGATAAGGAGAATTGTATGGGACTTTGACCTTGTTTGAAAGCAGATATATAGATAGTCCTTAGGTAAAGGATGCCCTTGTGACCCAAGTCCATATGGGAGGGATTAGGGAATAACTGCAAGGTTTAGGGTTGTTCCTAAACTTGAATATTTCTCCCTTAGCTTAAGGCCAAATTTACATAAAGGGTAGTGATCTCACATTCCAATTAATGTCCCCACTAGATGGGTGTCGTCGAGTGAAAGAAAGTTGATATTTATCAAGCTTATCTATCTGTTTCGTGACATTTGGTTTTCCAAACCCTACTCTAAACTTGGATAAAAAAATTAGAATCGTTGTCATCAAGGTCTATCTCAATGTAAATGTGTGAGAATGCCTAAAATCATACTTAGATTGAAATAGTTAGATTTTATGTGTTGAACACTATGGCCTTGCCTCTTGGATTACTGACAAGTACAAGAGGGTACATGTTATTCTCAAGACCCAGTGAGGTATATTATTTGGAAATGAGGGCATGATAAACTTGGCCATTACATGGCTATGGATGAGTTAAGGAAACTTGACAGCTTGTATCTAATGATGATGTAGAGAATTAGGCTAATATGATCTAATGGTGTGACAATGTTTACTCTTATTACTTGTATGGGTGGTTTGTTTTCTCTAAAATTATATAAGTAATTGGTGTTGAGTTCGGATAGCATTCCTAATGACCACCTTTGCCAAATGTTGGCAATTAACAAGTATCATTGAATATGGTTGGGCACTTTACCTTTATATTTGTTTGTTGGATAAATATATGATATGATTTATGATTGGTAATATGAAAGATGTTATGCACTTAGAAGTAGGATATTGTTTAATATTACTACTATGAGATTAAATATATCTAATAAATATTGTGTTCTTGTTCAAATACTATATTTTTAAATAACAAATGAATGAAATTAATGAGCTTTATCACTTTAGAAGTTGGTATTATTTATTTATGTGTTGAGTAGAGGCCAAATCATGTGGGTTCAATGTGATCTAACTATATGTCAATAACATGAATTCAAGACCTAGATGAATATGTGTGTGTGTGTGTGTGTTCATAGATCGCTTGATTGTTTCATATATCTCGGTCCACTCTACTAGTATTTGTGATCCCTTATGATGTGTGGGTTATGTGTACTCTCATATAAGATGGACCCACATGTCATAATTGAATCTAAGACATGTGCAAATAGACAATTGTCACCAATATTATGTAGATGACAAATTTCAAGTGTTATCTTCCATACCTTAAGGTTAGTTAGCTTTCATCAATAACACAAATTTGATTATGTCAAGAGTTACCATGTTATCATATAGGAGAGGTTAGTTAGTTGTCACCAATATCATGCAACTTAAAGATGTTAGGAGTTAATCACCATATCTTAGGGTCTCACAAAGTGTTGTCAATAGCACAGAGGTGATGGATTCTAGGAGCTACATGTTTGGTGAAAGGGGTTAGACAATAGTGGGTTACACTTTTTGGCCAAACTTGATATTAAACTAAGCTTTTTTAACTAAATCTTCACTTTCAGACACCTATAGCCATTAAACCATGAGGAATTTGAAGATGATGCAAACAAGTGATTTGTGACATTTTGCTTGTAGATTATAAATATATTCTAAAAAAAAAAAATCAAATTGCATTTCTTTTTCCATCTCCTTCGAAAACTAGTTTTTAATTGTAAACACCATTTTTAAAGAATGATGTTCACCACATAACACAACTTTTTTTCTATGAATGATGAAATTCTAATTTTTTTCAAATTTAGATTTGTAACTACAATATCTAGCACATTCATTTGGCTTCATAGTGTTTTATTGAATATTTTTTTCTTAATTAAGCTTTGAAATCAAACCAATTACAATTTAGACATAGGTGGACCATATAACACAATTTTTTTTGTATGTATCGAAATTCTTTCTTTTTTTTGTTAGATCAAGGGCATCAATACCAAGCACCTAGATATTTTTCATTTTTTTTTTTATAATCTTCTATTTTTCCACGTGCAGAATAGAGAGCTTGATTTTTGGTGAAAAATCCTATGTTTAATTAAACTAAAAAAGAAAACATAGTAAAACCAAAATTTATGAAAATTATACTTGATGGAGAACTCATTTCAAGGACTATAGTACTCCAGGTGAGTTTGTCAAGTTGATTCCATTTTTGTCCTCAACCTGAGCTTTGAAACCCATAATTTTGCATAGAATTGCAGATGGAGTGGGGCAAGGGAAAAAAAGTGGGGTTCTAGTGAACCCCCTTCATTAGAAGGGGTGGAGGGGGGTTCACTAAAACCCCCTAAAAATAACATTAAAAAAAATATATATACATTAAAGGGGGGTTGGCTAGAATTCCAGTGAACCCCCTCCCCTCTAGTGAACCCACCAATTTTTTTTGAGTATCCAAGCAAATTTGTTTGTCAATGCAATTATAACCCACTTATGTGGGATCATCGTAAAAATATTGATCATTATTTACTAAATAAAAATTGGAAAAATCTAAATTATAATTAATTAATCTACTTATTTAATTTAAGTACTATTGAAGAATTGTATCATTATTTGAAAATGTAAATTGAAGAAATTAACTAATTCTTTTAAGGTTTCTTGCAACAATTAAGTAAATGAGTTTTAGCATTTCATTAACATAAAAGATTAGAAAATAATGTAAAAGAGGACACGTGTTTTGAACAATTAACATTAAGCAAAATCGAAAAAGATTTGTCTATGAATTCTAGAGAATAAAAGTTTTAACTTTCAAATTCGAAAAATTAATAAGTATTCAAATGTTGGAGCTTTAATCATGAAATTATCAATAAAAATGTGTTCTCAATTTGACTTTAATTTATATATAAATTTATGTTCAATTTGAATTCGTAAAGTTATGTGAATAGTAGATTTTAAAGAGAAACATAAAAATCATTCATGGAAATTAGTTATTTAAAAAATTATGTGCAAACTAAATATAAAGGTTTTAGGATCTTGTTGATTAATTTTGAATTAACTGTTTATATTCAATATTTAATTTGTAAATCTAGATTTGGTGAAATTAGAAAAGAGAGACTCAAATTTTAATAATAATAATTATAATTAAAAAAAAGAAATTGGATTAATTTGAAATTATGAATACTTATATGTGATTTTATTATATTTGTAATTGAATTGCTATATTAAATTATGTGGTGATTTCAATTTGATGAATTGTATGGATAGTTTATTGATAATGTGTTTAATTGAAGTCTTATTATTCAATAATTTGAAATTTGATTATTACAAAGTGCAAAAATGATTCTTTTATTTTGTAAGAATTAATTGCAATTTGTGTTTTATATGCATAGAAAAATATTGTTTTATTGTCTTTTTTTTTGTTGTATTTGATTTTTTGGTTGAATAGGGACTTGTAGAATCCTTGAGAAACTAATTAAGCAATGGATTGTAATGCCCAAGTTTGGCACTAGAATCTATTGTAGCATCCTTGGTATTAAAGTCCACTATATCACTGACCTCTACTACTAGGATCTGCTCAAGTGCCCTTACCCAATGCTAGTGTTAAAATAAGTAGTTTTTGGTTGTCTATTGGTAATTCTAAGTCTTTTATTTACTAGATTTGAAAATTGGTACTAAATTTTATCATAAAACAACTAATACTTAGGTCTTTGTGAAATTAAGTGATTGAATGCATGAGATGTAAGCTTAGATTATTATCTACCTTTCCCCAAATTCATAATTTTATTTTTTATTTGAGTTAAGAAACTTGTGATTTTGTGCACCCTATGTAAGTGTATGGTTCTATCATAAGATGGGAATCCTTGTGCTACAACCACATCTAGTGTGTGATTGAGTTGTGTTGTGAAACCTAAAAGGCCATGTTCCCCATACATACTAATAAGCTATGAGAATGTTCATCTCTCTAAATACATCACATCACATTAACATTTAGTTGATAGAAAGTTATAAGCATGTTTTTATATTATCACACATATTTATCACTCTCTCATAATCACCTCCAAATTGTAAAGTCTCATACTTGAAATGTGATCAGTATAGAGAGGGTCAAGGTTGACATGGATAAGATCTAAGCCATTGTGGATTGGGCCACCACCTAAGACATCAACTCACTTGAGAGGATTCCTTGGATTATGCTACTATCACAGAAGATTTGTTAAGGGATTTTCACAAATACAAGTGTCCTTAACAAGCTTGACTAAGAAAGTCATGAGTTCATGTCCAGTTTTAGCATTGCTATATTTTTCTTAACCCTTTGAGCTTAAGTATGATGCTTCAGGAGAGGGCATTGGAGTTGTCCAATTGTAGAACAAACACCCTATTGCATTTGAAAATAGAAAAATCAAAGAAATAGAAAAAGATTTTCTATATATGATATGGAAATGTTAGCCATCATTCATGTGTTGGCTAATGATATGGAAATGTTAGCCATCATTCAAGCAAAACTTGGTAGGAGGTAAATTCATGGTAAGAACATATCATAACAACCTTGAGTATTTCCTAAATTGAAAATTTTAAATGAAAGATAGAAAAAGTGGGTCAATAAATTGCAAGCATATGACTTTGACATAGAGCATGTTAAAAGAAAAAGGAATGTGATAGTTGATTTATCCAGGTTGCCTACCTCGTGCTCAATGTCAAAGATTTCAACTAATTGAAAGACTCATCTTACTTTTTCTTTTGATGTCAAAGAAGGAAAGGTGCAAGATGATTTGTATAGGGTGATGGATGATCTTGTTTTGTATAAGGATGGGATTTACCTTGTTCCATAATCTAAGATGAAAGAGAATATTTTAAGAGCTATCCATGAGAGAATCACATCGTAGGTTCTCAAGGATGATGTCTTGTTGAATGTTAGGGAGTGTTTAACTTGTCAACATAACGAGTTAGAGCATACTTTCCCCACAAGACTATTACAACCCCTACCTATTTCAAAGTATAAGTGAAAAACTATATCTATGGATTTTACTATAGATATTTCATGAGTGCAAGGAAAAGGTTGTATTTTTGTTGTGGTTGACAAGTTGACTAAGTATGCTCAATTTTTTACCAAATCTTTAGTATAAGGCACCTCAAATTGCAAAGTTATTCTTTATAGAGGTATTTAGACTCCATGTTCTACCCCAAAGTATTATAAGTTATTGAGATATCAAGCTTTTCATCATGTTTTGGCAAGAGATTTTTAGATTGACGGATACAAAGTTAACCCCAAACACCATCATCCGTAGACAAATGGGCAAACAAACATTATTAACAAATGGGTGGAAGGTTACTTGCATAACTATGTAGCAAGGCAACAAAAAGTTGAGATCAAATGATTATATTTGGGTGAATATTTCTACAATATCACCCATCACATGTTTATTGGCATTACTCCCTTTAGTGATTTTTATGGTTAAGATGTTACATCTTTTGTTGATTTGGTCGTCGTTGACAGCCAAGTTTTGAAGACTAAGGATTGGGTCCAAAAGAATATATTTTGAAATCACTTAAAGATATACTCCAATTGGCTCAAAACTAGTAGATGATCTACACAAATAGACAAATAATAGAGAGATCTTTTGAGATGGGTGACTTGATTTTCTTGTGTTTGCAACCTTACAAGCAATCTTCTTTGAAGAAGAGTGATGCAAAGAAGCTAAAGCCTTGATTTTATCAACCATATAGAGTTGTAAGGAGAATAGAAGTTGTTTATGAGTTGGATTTTCCAGAGAATAGCAACATTCACAATGTATTTCATATTTCATGCCTCAACAAGGCATTTTGGCAACACATTATACCTTATCCTAAGCTTCCACCCTTGGATGAAAAGAGTAGAGTGATATCAGTGCTCGAAACTATTTTGAGTGTCAAGGAGATAAGATAGAGAAGTAGGATCATCAAAGAGTATTTGAGTTGATGGAAGGCGTTACCCATTGAAGATGTCACATGAGAAGACGAACAAGTTCTACATATAAATTAGCAATTGTTTGAGAACAAGCAATTTCAAGGAAGGAGGATTGTAATGTCCCCTTCGTAGGTATAATTGTTTGACAAAGACCTTTAACCTATTTTTTATTCTCGTAGTCTAATTGGGGTTATGATAAGGGAGTAATTAATTATTTTTGTAAAGAACATTTTATATTAAAGTGACTTATTTTAGGGGAAAAAATTAATTTACTTTATGGAAAAAATAAAATATAACTTCTCGGCTAGTTAGAAAAGCAATATAAAAAGAAATTGTAAAGAACCGTATTTTTTTAACATTTTCATCTACTATTGTGAAGTTTATACATTTATGCATTTTGTTCAAATTGAAACCCAAGGATGGAAACCCCTAGGAAAATTTGGTTTTAAAGAAAGATTCCTTCCTTACCAATTTTGAAGTGGATTCATACAAGATTCACAATTGTGTGGAATGATTGAGTGAAATTTTTGAATTGAGAAATCGATATATTTTTCCAAGTTTGTGAGGATTTCATAAGTTTAAATTTATTGAAGATTTGGAAGCACATAATAAATTTGTGGAAATTGAAATTATTGTGTTAGCTGGTCATTCCATCTTAATCTTTTATTATAGTCGCCATTTTTGGGAAAGAGATATCATGTTCTCTCTTTAAAAACCTTCTAAATCAATTTGAGAAGTTACAATCCAAATGAAGTTAGTTGTAGGTGTAGCATAGGACATGGGAATATTTGGCATAAGGAATAAAATAAAGTTATGCACAATTAAGTTGTGGAGGGAAGAGGAAAAAATTAGAAATGAAATGAAATGAAAGATTTTAATGATGTCCATGAGACTAAACAGTTTATAGGACCGAGACAAACAACTTAATTTGTTTTCATGCTCTTTTCCAAGTCAAATCTCCTACTATTAATTTTGACTAAAAGATCATAGCATTCATTTTAGGGGTCGAAATTCCTTCTTGAAGTGTCGTCACCCTTTATCAGCTAGCAACACCCTTTTAGAGGCTTACGATTAAACACCCAATATAGAAGATATTTCCAGCAACTAAATAATATTGAGGGCGTAGGATATAATAGCATCGGGGGTTTAAGTTTGACAGCCGCTTCCATTTTTGGAGGTAAAGATTGCATACAGCCACCTGGTCGCACCTTGTCCCATCCAAAAAAAGAACCAACAGCACACACAAGAAACATGGGTTATAAACAAGGGAGTCGCGCTTCTCTTAAGGTGACGTGGAGAGGTTAACCAATAGCAACGTCCTGTTTTAACGAAGTTTGAAGGGCTTTTGACTGCCGCCAACATATTGAGGACGTGGATATCATAAAAGGTCGTGTCAATAATAGTTATGGGTTCTCAGATATGACCCAAACACCTCCTCAATATTAAATTCAAAGGGTTGGCTCTGTAGTACTTGAGGTGAGGTTAGAACATTATCGTCTGTATCTTTTATTTGTAAAAGCTTTAATAATTAATTCTATGATGAACTGAATGTTGCTATTGAATCCATAATTGTATAAAAATCCAGTATCAACTGAATAGCACACTCATCTCTTATATTATGATAAGAATATTTTGTCAAAAATTTAAACTTTCATCAAAGAGCAAGAACATCCCACTGGACGTTTTCGTTTAACATTGATATGAATATAAATAAATATTACATTATTTTTCTCTGATTGTAAGGCAAACATTATTTTTCTCTGATTGTAAGGCAAACCAATGATTCATGTAGTGTTATATCATTGCCTTGTTAAAGGAGATATTATTCTTCATTCATAATTCCAACTTCTGATTAACATTATCATTTCCTTCTTGTGGACCAGGGCCCCTGCCCTAATTATCTTTTCAATAATATGTTTAAATAGAAAACAACTCACCATCTGATTTGCCCATTTAAAAAATAAAAGCACCTTCAACTAAGATTATATTTTGCATGCTACATAACAATTGCATCCCAACTCTTTCATAAGAACGTGTATCTAAAACAATATAAACAATATATATTACTCAATGAAATGAAAAGGATGTTAAAAAAAAATTCAAAGGGTTCCTACCCTAGTTATCTTTTCAATAGTATCTATACTATTAGATAGTAAAAGACCCCATCCATCTCATTTGTCAACTTGCCCGTTTAAAAAGTTAAAATCACGTTCAGCAATATTTATAGCTCTTAATTTTTGCATGCTACATAACAATTGCATCACACCTCTTTCATGAGAAAGTATATTATAGAAAAATTAGAACAAATTTTTATTTTTTAATTGAATTAAGCAAAAATAATACAAAAATCAATTAGAACATTAAATATAACATAATGAAACCAAAAAGATGAAAAAAAAACTTTCAAATTGATTCATGTTATTATAAACAATAATAACATGTTTATACATACATCAAAATTCCTTCAGAATATGGTTGTAAGAATGAAGAGCATGTATGCTTTATGTCAATATGAAAATAGATTAAATGAAGCAATTTCACTTCGAGCAAACAAATAATTGTGTCAAAATGCAATATATAATGACATAAAGAAACCATGCCTAAATAATTGTGTCAAAATGCAATATATAATGACATAAAGAAACCATGCCTAAATTTTAAAAAAGAAACTATTACTTTTAGTTCAAAATTATTATATTTTTTAAATAAATATTATTTTTAGTTTCTATCAAAAGTACTTAATCGATTCATGAGAAAAGACATAGACACTTTTTATTTTAATATTTATTCGAGTTAGAACAAACAAATAAAATAAAATAACTTTTCAATGAATAATATTTTTCAAGTAAATAAAAATAACTCTTCAAATAAATACAAAGTAAACAATGCAAATTAAAATTTATGTGATCCTTCCACATACATATAAAATAAAATAAAATAATTTCAAAAAAAATTGCAACATTTTAGATAGATGTATTTAAGATACCTATACTAGTGAATATAAATTTGAAGATTATTTTTAATATTGCATTGAGAAATAAATAATCTTTGTTTCCATTCAGCTTCCTACGAGCTTAATTGTAAGAGAAGAAAACCATCTTTACTTGCAATAGAAGAATTAAGAAACATTTGATGCACTTCTTTGTGATGGCTAGGAAAATTAGGGCAGGATAATTCAGCTATTTATTGCAAAGTAGTGCAAAATTGATTTTAGCAATGCAACTCAGACTAAATAATCCATTATTCCATCATTAGAGGTATTTTAAAGATACTTTTCGCAAATGATATAGGTTTGTGCAAATACTAGAATTAGAACAATACACTTTTAACAATTATAAAAACTGCAATAACACAATCAACAGACCCAAAATGGCTTATAGTCAGAATTCAATAAATATAACTGGGCCTGATGTATACACAAATTCCAAATAGAATTTATCATTATTTTGTATAAGAAATAGCAGGAAAATTAAATTTCAAGTTATTGTTTACGCGACAAACTAGAATTTCATGTAATTTAAATTCAGATAGAATGGCATGAAGAGAAATATTTTACAAGGTACTTCTAATGTAAGGCACACCATTGTAAAGGTCGCAAACATGATCTAAAATTGCTTTAAATTCTGGGTAGTAAGTAATCCTGTTTCTTTTGATGGATGGCAAGAATTACTTCATTTCATTGTTTATACTCTGTTTGACGAGCAGGTTCACAAGAACTAGAATTGAAGTAATATTGCCATTTAAAGCAAGGGAATTTTTCAGATTTACCTAAGACTAGTAGTTCCTTGAAAAATGGAGATCTAAATATATTCCCTTTATACGCACAATGGCTATATTTCAACCTTAAATCTTTCAGGATTTCTATGAAGATAATTGTACAGGTATAAGCCATGGAACAAAGAGGCAAATCTAATTAAGATGGAAAGGGCATTAAGTAATTAGAATGTTTTCTAAATTTAAAAGCAACGGATAATGACCGTGCAAAACATTTGTTTTCTTCTCAATAACTTA
This sequence comes from Sequoia sempervirens, assembly GCA_007258455.2. Classification (NCBI taxonomy): domain Eukaryota; kingdom Viridiplantae; phylum Streptophyta; class Pinopsida; order Cupressales; family Cupressaceae; genus Sequoia; species Sequoia sempervirens. The sequence goes on along the minus strand of VDFB02087074.1, from coordinate 35,293 downwards.
CTAGAAGTATAGATTATAATCAAATATAAATTTTGTTCACCCATAATTTATGATTTCTATGTTAATGCAATGGACACTTCTTATTTATCATTAATCAATTGAAAGATGTTTATTCATTTTTATATGAAAATCAAGTCCTATGTATTATACTAACTGTATTGATCAGTTTGTACATTTACTAAAATAGACACCCTGACAATAAAATGAACTTTTGGAGCCCTAACAAAAAAAATGAATTCAAAGAATAATTAACCTTTCTTAAGCCTCAGGGAAGCTTCTACTATTAGAATAGCACAATTTGAACTTGTAATCTAAAATTGACACAGTCGATGTCAATTGAATTTAGATAATCTGAACAGGAGCAAAATCGACTCACCTTCCATAAAGCAACAGAAACAATCCCTCTTGTAAAAAGAATCCAGGTTCTTCTCAATCTATTATTCCCTTTGTTTATGTAGAAGCCCGATTACTTTGTTCTAGTGATCACCGTTTTAGTGAGATCTACCAATGCTTTCCTGCATACTTTAACATTTTCTATATCTGATGCTGGGAAAGAATCAACTGCCAATGCTGCTTGATCTGCATGTTTGGCTGCCAGTTGCTTTGTTTTCCTTATTCCTTGACTTTTGCCAAGAAATTCAAGGGCCTGCAAACTTATCAACCACTATCAGTAATTACAAAAAGACTTGCTTTAAAACAAAGTATCCCTTACCCTGACAAAGAAAACCCCTTAAGATTAGGCTCAGATATAAAATTTACAAACATTCCAGAGTTTATGGCTTTAAAGGAAAATACTAGACGCAGAAGACGTAACACAAAAGGACATAGAAGACTAGACACATAAAAAGTAACGCAGTGAAACTAAAAGCTGTTGGAATTTGGTACCTAAAGCATGGAATTATCAAATGGTATTTCCTTTTACAATATCAAAAGCATCGCAGCAAATCTTGCATTATTAGCATACAGAAGCATATCTTTAGAGTCCAGGGTAACCATGAGATTGGTGTCATTTTGTTCACTGTGGAGTGCAGTTAGCTGTATTTCTTCCATCCAGATGTTTAGGGTTCCAATTACACCCAAAAGCCTCCCGTCAGCTTGTGAACAGGAATAGTGTTCCACTTCTAATTTGATGGCGAATTAGTCTCCATAAGGAAAATCATTGAATTGACTGCCTTTTTGCAGCCAGCTGTTGCTTATTGTGTTCAATAACATCAGAAGCTACCATCTTGCTTTGTCATTGTTAATGAGCTTTTAAATGGCTTCTGTACAGTTCAAGAGGCTTTAATAGCTGTGTCTTGGGAGTTATAGACAATCGACTTGTTTTTTGTGCATCTGGTTGTCTCTTGAATACTGCACATTTGCAACCAGAAGATTTATGCATCTTTGTGGTGCAGCTGCCTCTTCACCTTTTGCTTCCAAAACTTTACACAGCCCTTGCAAACTCATTGATATTTGCAAGGGCAATGTGGATGGAAATAATTTTGGTCTCATGTGACTAGCAAAAGGAGTCCTGGTTTCTTGAGGGTTTGTGTCCATGGGAAGACTTCGATTAAGATTTTATAGGAGAGTTACCATTTATTGAGAGAAACAAATCTTGTGCAGGTTCTATTGTAGCAAGTGTAAAGCCAATTGGAATGGTTTTTGCTGAATATTATTTTGACCCTAAAGAAACCTAAAGGGGTTCTGGTTTGTTGAGGGTTAAGGTTTGTGTCAGCAGGAAGATTTGGATCAGGATTTTACAGGACAATTACTCTTTCTTGGGAGAAATGAATCTTGTGCAAGTTATGTTGTACCCTATGCTCCCCCAGGTTTCCAAGATGGGGGTGACAAGGGACGGGGGGCCGCATTTCCGGGACAGGTTTTTAAGGCCATTTTTTAAGAAATTTTAAATATTCATATGATAACATTGATTAGGCATTCATCATAGACATTATATAACCTCCATAAGCATAGGTAATTGAATAGGAATTATGATTAGGCATTCATCATAGACATTATATATCAGCACGAGTTAATAAATACATGCCTGACTGGTGTGCATATTCAAGTGAGGGATTTATTATTGAAGTTTTCTTAAAGCCTTGAAAACTACATGTTCTATTGTCAAACTTATTAACAAAGAGAAATGAATAAGTAAAAAAATAACTAATTATGTTCCAATTTGACCTTAGTTGGGATACTAATAGATGGGATTGTTCTATGAGATGTCTATGCAAGGCATGATAAATACATTTTTTCATTATGAAAGTGGCATTTCTTTCCAAATATGACTTACCTCATATTCAGCAGTATAACTACTATAACATGCCAACTTTGTTAATGGCAATCATTGTATATTGAACAGGTTGTCCAATGTATGCAATAAAATAATCCTTGACTACAACTTTAACTATGAAGATGCAAAGATCTACAACAAGGTATATGTATTTTGTAGATTTTATGATCATGATTAATCATTGGTCTACTACTTTGTCATACTTACAATTTTGTGGGGATTTGGGGGCAACACCACCAATGGGGTTGAGGGGAAGCACCAAATAAAGCCCTTCAAAACCACATAGACCTTCATGGTGCACACCATTTTCATATTTTTTGTACATCTTAGATAGGCATGTTATAAACCAAACAGATATTGAAAGGTTGTAATTTTTTTTTTTAACTAACTAAAATGTGCCTAGGTACATTAGGGATGGCTAACCTACAATTTTTTTGATATCTTGGGGATGTTTCTGAAAGGGGAGGTTTCCTACCCGTCCCCGCATCCATGAAACATCCCATATAGGGGACGAGGTCATTTTGGGCAAGGAACGCATCCCTAAGGAGTATATGTCATAGCAAATGTAAAGCCAATTGAACTGTAGTTTTTCTGAATATTATTTTTCTTCTTCCTAGAGCAAATCTTCAATGCCAATGAGCTTAAACAGCCTGCACGTGGTGGTTGTTTAGGTGGCGTAAGGGCCCCACATAAAGAACAACATGCTCTCTGTTTACTTTCAGGCAGTGTTCCACAGGAACGTATGCCCCCCCAAAAAAAAACCCATGTTTCCTAGACAGGGACGTCTCGGAGACTTGGCAACTTGGGGGGCATGTCCCCCCACCAGCCCACCACCAGCACCACCATCCCACCACTAGTGTCGTTGTCTCTCCAAGATGCCGCTAGGAATTCAAGGACATTGGAGTGTCCTCAAGACGTCTAGTGGACTCCTAGTTGTCTCCAAGATGTATAATTCTTATACTTATACACCTTTTTATAACTATTTTTTCAAATACTATATGTATTTCAGCACCCTGCCACCCCCTCGCCGCTGTCCCCCGCGTCCCCGAAACACATCCCCTACCATCCCCCTGTCCCCATCCTCGAAACCCTGTGGAACACTGCTTTCGAGCCTCCAAAGAGGCTGCAGTTACAAGTATTTGCATTTGAAATACCTCACACCCCCTTTTATAGCTCTCAATAGCAGTCAATTATCCCTAAAAATCATGACAATTATCATTTGGGTTTCAAGGGCAAGAAAATTTATGTAAAAAGAACTATTAAAATTTCTGCAATGATGACACAAGAGCTGGTGCAATCTCTGGCCTATTGTCAAATAGAGAAGGCATGTCCAAGGCAATCTCTTCAAAAAGATCTTCATGAGCAATAAGGGCTGATTTGATCACCTTGAGATCTAGTAGACTTGCCACAATGTACAAAGTAAATAATACATCCTCCTCCTAGTCATTGACTAATACCCATGAAACATTAAGCCTTGTTTGTTCATGATCATTCCCTTGGTATTTTCCATCATATGTTGATGTGGTTGGTTGGAAGAAAGACATAAATCTTTGTCTTGCATATTTAGTTATCTCCATCAAATCTTTGATCACTAAACAAAATTTAAGCCTTAAGGAGAATGACTTTTGGGGAAAGCATCAAGCATCCAAGGCAGTGCCACTTGATTTTGGAAATTAGACACTAAGTTTGAGCTATGAAACAAGTCTAGTTGTTTGTAATTTAACACAACCCTTAGAAGCAGAAAACGCGAAAAAAATTGTGATTGTATGCAATAAATCTCGAATCGACTTAGTCAATTTTCCCCCCAAAAAAACCATTGACCATATTTTCAACAATTTTCACATCTAAATCCCATAAAAATGACGGTTAAATCATTGTAAAAAACTCTCACCAACATCTGAAACTCATGAAAACCCTAGCATCACAAGCTAGAGGAAGAATGTCGTGGGTCGAGGCAGCGATGGCATTGATCTAAGTAAGCAATCGATTCTTGTTGGAAAGGTAGGGGACAATTCCTTGGCAAATGGCATGGCCCTCAAAGACCACTCAATCTGCTAATGCGCTATGTGAGCCTTTATGCCTTTCTTGGTTGGCAAATGCCGAGTAGGTTGTGATGAGCCCTGCTGGCTCTCAACTCAAAACCCCAATTTTTCTTAAGTCTTTAAGTGTTATTTAGTTTTTTAGAGAAAGTTTGATAGACAGAAGAGAAGGGGCGCACAACATAAATGCATATAAAACGTAAATCTGAGTTATTTCAGGCGAATTGACAATACAAAAGATGATAAATATGCTCAACAATGGATTTAGAACTCATAAACATACCCGGAAGTGTCCAGATTATTTATTTAAGAAAGTAGTCCAGTTTGCCAGCCAAGATGGTGAAAAACTGACCAAATCTGGTGTAGAAAGCTACAGAATGCAAAATCCAGCCTGAAAACGGTGGCAGATGAAGAGTACAAGCCAAACGCCTAAAATGATGAAGAGAAACCCTCAGAAAAGAAGGCGTTCTCCAAGAAATGCCCAAACGCCCTTGCACAAGAGCCACGCACTTCACTGCAAACAACCTGAATTCTCACTTAGAAGGTACGGCCAAGAAGCATGATGTCTGCCAGATGAAATGAAGGCGCCATCTCCCAAACCCTAAACCTATAAAGAAATCCAATAGGAAACACAGCTCAAGCCCAGTAGAACCTCTGTATGAAGCTCTCACAAACGCATTAAATTCAAATTGATCTCTCACAGCCTCAAAAGTGCTCAACACTAAGAGTTATCGTTCTTCAATGGAAAAATTGTTCAAACCCTGATCACAGGAGAATGCACAGGAAATAGCACAAGGCAAAGTTGAAATTGTCAAAAGGTGAGTTTCTCATTGCCAGAAATGCCCTTTTATGCAAAGGCACGAATCCCAAGAAAATACACCACTTTCGGATATTAAAATCTTTTAAATAATATTTAATTCATTTCAATAGTATATGAATTAAATACTTGGGCGCACTTTATCCATTTAAGTGATTTAAAATATTAAATCACTTTTAGAGAATATTTAAGTGATTTAAAAATATAAAGTCAATTTGACTTTATAATTAAATATTAAATCAATTAATATTTAAATCACTAAAAAACCCATAACTCACTCAAAACACCATATAATCATGTGTCGTCAGAAGCTGTCGACTCCTGCACTGCCAACACCTGCTGTGAACCAGTCACTGGGCTCTGAAAACCAGAACGATCAAACTCTCCAGAAAGTACCACTGACCCTCTAACCAATCCATAACCAATCCAGCTAGCCCACAAGGGTCCAATAAATAGGCTAACACTCTGCAAACAAGATCACGTTGAAAAGGGGGACATCATACAAGAGGGGTAGTGAGCAATTAATTCATTTCCCAAGCGCTTATAGAAGCTAGTTCACCATTACTGTTATCAAGCCTGCCTACTAAGTCAAGTTTCATGATCTTTCCCTTGATTGCATCGACTTACAGTTCTTGTTCCAAACTAAAACAAACCAAAGAGCGGGTATATGAAGGTGTTAGTTATAGGTGAAAATGGACTAGGACCAAGAAGTAAGTCTAGTTATTCTAGGTTAGTGAGCGTCCAAAATTATGTTGAGTTTGACATTGTGCATTTTTAATTTTACTTTGTTTTTAGTTTTTATTTTTTATATTTTTTATAAAATTTAATTTATTAAAAATGTATCCCACTATTTTTATTTTCCTTTTATCTTTTTTCAAATTAAAATTTACCTTATTAAAATTTAATGTTTTAAAATATTTAATTTAGATTTTTAATTATTAATATATCTAACATATTTAGTATTTACAATATTTAAATTAGAAAATTTAAATTTATCTATATTTTAATAAATTTAAAGCTATTATAATGCATTTAAATTTAATATAATAATATTTTATTAGTTGAATTTAATCACAAATTCTTTTGGTGAATTTTATCTTTGTTGAACTTGTTCCAAATTTTATCCATGGAGAACTTGATCCAAAGTTTATCTTTGTTGAACATGAACACGAACCTTATACCCACTTCCAAAATAAACAATACTTGATGTCAGTGATATGATAGATCACCTCATCATATCCACTATTAGTGCAAAGATGGACTCATCTCTTCCACTTAGTGGTGATGACCGTGTTTCCAAGTTATTGCTTCACATTTGAGAAGTGATCGAGCATGATAAAAGCAGAAGGAAAGTTTGCCTCTGCACAAAGAAGCAGGTGTAAAGAAGCATATATTTTATGATTTGGTTGGGACATGGATTGGTTCACGATTGTCGTAGTGGTTTTGTACTGATTTAAGTAAGCATGCTATGCAAGTCCATAAGCAATAAATTCATATAGCTTACTGTAGTTTAATTAGGATATGGGGATATTCATCCATTATTCTACTCCCTGTTAAGCATTATTTACATTGGGAAACTAGGAGAGACTCTGACCCAAGAGCTTCATCATCAAAACCTACAAGCCTTTAGTGTAGCTCTCTTTGTAGTAGCAAGAGTCAATGGCTACATTTATGTTTTGGAACTTTGTACTTATTTTGCAGGTTGACTTTGTACAAACTAGATTGTAATTGGAAATTTTGCACTCTCCTTGAAAGGGGATATATTTTGATTGCCAAAAATTTCTGATTTTATCAGCTGTAGCTGTAGCCTGTCAATTTGAATGAAAACCCCAAGCGGCCAAACTTGGTAAGACGAAACCCTTAACAAGTTTTCCTGTGCAGATTCTTATCGCAGGTCTGAGAGCATTATAATTGTGTGAAATCCTCTATTTCAGGACTGTGAGTTCAGTTGAACATTGGCTTGATTCACACCTTTTACAGTCAGTGAGGGTCACTGGTATATGGGCAAAAGATAGGTTACCAGCCAATGCAAAAGGAAAGGGAGGTCTGCAGGAAAGGGCTCCTGTGTCTCTGACACAAGGATCGACACTCATCAACACTATCATCCTTCAAACCCCCCTCACACCGGCTCAGCCATCTGAGCATTGATCCACTCAGGCAAACGGACTCAAGACAACCAGCAAGAATTATTGCATATAAGTTCAAGTGGAGGGCGATTAGATCTGACTGCATCACCCATTATCAAGACCAGTGGTCTGTATATGTATATCATCTGGTCTGAAATTGTAATCAGCAGTTTCTGGTTGGGGTTCCTTTAAGGGCAGCATTCTGATTGTATTCTCATACAATCCCTTGAACTGTAAATTCTTATGTCATTATCTGTTTATATGAGGAATGGATTAATTAATGTTGGAAGTAAAATTCAGAGATAGCTCAGTATATGTCAACGTTCTAGAATTTCGAATTGGTATTGGGGAAATTGTTGTAAAAGTAAATTCAGAAGTAGTTTAGATTAGACAATACCCTAGGACTAGGATCATTACAAATTTCAAATGCAACCGGATTTTGTCCCTTGTACATTTTTTACGTTTTTTTTTTTAAAATCCAATTTTTATTTTTTAGCACTAATATATTTAGGACAAAATATTTGATGAGTCTATGGAAAGAGGTAGATATAGTTAAAATGGAGAAGTTTGAGCCTCTTCAAAACTAACACTTTTGACATCGGAATGTAAGAAATGACAACAGCTATGATGCTACATACTAGATAGAAGGCAACAACTATGATCTCTACAAAAGGGAGTTCAACAAGTGCTTTCAGAGTTGAGATTTCCAACTCAGAGTGGTCACAATGGAACAATTTGAAGGAAGGGAAAATAAACCACTAAAATCAACAACAATAGATTGTAATGTCCCTTATGGATTCATCGTTAAAATGCCTTAAATCTCACAGATTAGGATATACAAATAGGCCAAAAATCAATGATTCAATAATAAACCTTAATCTTTTAAGAGTAAACCTCAGCCTATTGTTGACTCAGATTATTAGACTTGTATGTGCTGGTAATAATTAATAATACTCTGATATAAATGGATTAATCTTTGCTATGAAATCTGCTATATAATTCTGCAAATATAATTGCTTTACAAGTATGGAATAGGCCTCACGTTATAGGTGCGATTTCTGATCTTTCAATCTAGTTATATGCATATGAGTGTGGAATAAGGGGAGGCTATCTTTATCGCTGTTTCTGGAGTTGCTGAGTAAAGTCTAAGTTGATCATTGGCTCCTTAGAGCACTCCAGATTTTCTGTAAAGTGTACATATATCTGCTGTATATAATATATATTTAATTCTCCAAAAATATTCCCATATTCCTTTATGGGAATTAATGATGCTGCTTCAGATTATAGCAATTTATGTATGCATCAATAGAGGGGCTGGTCGGCTCTATATGAGTTCTCCAGTCCGATTATACTCAGATGTAATTATCAGTTTTACACCATTCGATGATCCGTGCTTGGAAGCATTCCTCCTTTAATATCCTAAATTGGAATCAAATGATACGATTCTCCATCAAGGGGTATATCTCTTATGTTAATCGCACCTTTTCAAGGGTATGTCTCTTTGTCCATGTTAATTGCTATCTTAAAAATTTTCTTACAACCTCTTCATAATCGTTGTCCTTTATTACTCAACACTCCTTCCTCTATTATCATGATCACTGCTTTTCACTAGTCTTTAATGAAATCAATTTCCTCCAATGTCTCTTAAATTTGATCGTTGTCACCCGAATGACCCGCCACTGCCCCAACTATGTTTTATCTATATTCTTTTATAAAGGTTACTTTATTTAAATGCCCATATAGACTTCCTGCGATAGATGGCTTTATCACCATGGTAGCAGGATCATGAATCAGTGACATACTATCTACCACATCATTTGTGAGGCTATCGAATCATTTAATCTACTGGCGTTCCTAGATACTTTTGCCAAGGAACATAACGATGTCTTCTTCAATAGTTCCGCTATTTATGAGTTCGTGCGTTGGCAATTTAACTTCCTTCGATCAATACTCTTGGTTGTCAACCAAATGGATGTTGCGGTTCTATCAATTTAAGTATATGGTGGCACTAAATGTTAACTCGTCATGCGAATATTTGATGACTACATATAGCTCCACTAGCCTAGATAACGACTTAATCAATATCAATATAATTGCTTAAATATCCTTCGTGGATGATGGTGGTGGATGGAGATATAACAAATCAACACACAAAAATATTAACACATCAAACATATAAACATTCAATCCTCAACATGTTGTTGCACTCCATTGCTATTACTTCATAACATGATTACAAAACCATATAACGAATGCTACAACATTCTCATGATCACTTGATCATGCTACACCTTGATGCATTGATCCATTACAAATGCCTCAATTTATAGAGGTCCTTAGACATTTCTAGATCTTACTAGATCCTAAGCCAACTTATCATAAAACTAATTTTACATCTTAGGCCGACTTAACAATCATTTGATATTTTTCACCTTATCTTATCTCTCATCCTTATCTATAACATTCTAGAACTTTACATTTCATATCATTTAATATTGATGGTGTGGGAGAAATGACATATCCCAACACTCCCCCTTAATTTCTACCACATATACTTAATCATTTACAATTCCCAAATTTGTCTTCCAAGTCTGTTGACTCACTCAAATCCTTCTCTTGCTTGATACTTTCAAACTATCTTCAAGATTTGCGGATCTCTTTCCTCAACTCTTTTCAACTCTTGTCCCATTGTTGTGGCAGTCATTCAAAATTCAAATCTTCAAAACTTCAAACAGGAAGTACTCTTTTCTGCAAACCCGCTATCTATAGCTTTCCATCTTCCTTGACATCTTACAAGACCATGATATCTTGAACCTTCAAACCTTTCTTGATCTCTTTCGTCTTTGACATATGAACCTTTATATTTGAACAACTTTTTCAACATACCTAAAATCTTTTTCCAATTCAATCCGTAAGTCCATCCACAATTCATTTGCATGCTTCCTATATTTGTCTTCTCTCTTTGCCAACACATCTTCTCTAAATGATTTCTCAGACCACATATGTAGCATGGATGTAGATCCCAACATAAATCTTTTAAATGCCCTTTCCTATTACAATGTGAACACTGAACACAATGCACTCCTTGAAACAATTTCGTCAAACCTGTATTAGTTCCTTTACCTGTGATATATCCAAGACCTTCATACTTTGGCCTCAAAACTAGTTATATTGGCTCTTTCATTCCTTGTCCATTCTTACCTAATCCTTGACCTTTATATCCCATTATCTTCATGATTTTCAAACCAACATTGTTTTCATTAACATGATTTGTAGATTCAGTCACATAATCAACTTCATCTTCATCTTTACATTCTTCATCAAGAACAACTTCAGCTATGCCACATAAACCAATTGATTTATCAACCGAACAAACCAAATCTTCAGTATCACACAACACATCACAAACCAATGGCTTTGACCTTGAACATTCATTTTCTTCTTTCAATTTTGTTATTTTTTCTTTCTGTAAACAATTTTCCTCATCTAATATCTTTAGCTTTTCCTCTAAGTCTTCATTCTTCTTCTTGATCTCATCAAGCAACTGCAATCTTCTTTCTAACTCTTCTTTTTCCTTTTTCACTTTCTCTAATTCTTTTTCCAGATTTTCATTTTTACACAAATAATCACATTTTTCTTTTCCTAAATCCACTATCTTTTCTATCAATTCTGAATTAAACTTTTTTAGTTTCACTACTTCTTCTAAATCATCTCTTTCTTTCAGTACCTTTTTACTAGCTTTACCCATTGAAACAAATAATTAAACTCACCTTACTTTCACTTTCTTGATTCCGCGACAACGATTTCTCCGTTCAGCAGCTTCGCGTACCTTCACTCTTTGATTTCTTCAACTTCTCTTGACAGCGATCTCTCTCCATAATCTGCAATCTCTTTCCTTTACAGGCTTGACTCAACTTTATGCAACTTCTTTTAACAAATTCTGAAAATAAAATAACTCTTCAAAAATTATGGTTTACCTTTCTGCTGTATATAAATCTTAACTTATGTTTTCACCTGATTCAGATTGACTTTCCAAACCCTTGGCTGTGTAAATCTGACTACTGCGTCAATCTCCTTTTAGCGGTGTCAAAACAGCGATCTACATCTACAAAAATAAAACGACATTCTCCTTATAGGCAGCTTCTTCCAGACTGGAAACCTCCTTTGCATTAAACGATGAACTTGAAACCTTAAAAATTCATGATCTGAGTAACTTTTGCTTCGACTTGCTTACAGTCTCCTTTTCAGATTGACCTTCTACAATCTCTTACTGTGGCTTTCAAGCGGTGTGTTTCATTTACCAGTCACTAGTAGCGATCATTGCTGGGTGACTTCAAACTTTACTTTTGCGCCTCTCCTTTTCTGCAACCTCTTAACAGCAATCAAAGACAGCTTAGAATTCTGTGATCCAATCAACAGACTGAATTCCTTTTAGCTTGCTGCGATCTACAACTAACTTTGGTTGACAACTCTGATAGCTTCATAAATTCACAGGCTGCAGCCTTTTCAACGCTTTTCCTTGCTGTTGGATGGCGTCTCTGCAATCTTCAACCCAAACCTGCTCTGATACCACTATGATGGTAGTGGATGGAGATATAACAAATCAACACACAGGAATATTAACACACCAAACATATAAACATTCAATCCTCAACGTGCTGCTGCACTCCATTGCTATTACTTCATAACATGATTACAAAACCATATAACGAATGCTACAGCATTCTCATGATCACTTGATAATGCTACACCTTGATGCATTGATCCATTACAAATGCCTCAATATATAGAGGTCCTTAGACATTTCTAGATCTTACTAGATCCTAGGCCGACTTATCACAAAACTAATTTCACATCTTAGGCTGACTTAACAATCATTTAATATTTTTCACCTTATCTCTCATCCTTATCTATAACATTCTAGAACTTTACATTTCATATCATTTAATATTGACGGTGTGGGAGAAATTACATATCCCAACAGTGGAGAGGTGCTATAATCAAGAGGTATCTGACCGAATTATCTTCAATCTGCTTATATTGAGTACTTGCATGCAATAGATAAGTTTAAATCTTAAACTTTGAATATAATCGCTAGTCTATAACCGATTGTATTTCAAAATTCATGACATTACAATTATAATAATGCATATAGTATTTAAATCATTAGTATTTATATTTATAATGTTATAAATATTATAATTATAATAATATTAATATTTATATTCCATATTTGACTATTATAATCATAATATTATTGGTGATAATTATAATTATAACGATATTTTAAATTGCATTTTATATTTATATTTTGGTATTGATTCAATATCCCAATACTTCATGTTTTGATGTTATGATTTTGGGGACATGACATAGATTGAAAAGAATCCTCTAATATTTGCTAACCTTGAAAGGAAAATGGCAATCCCTAAATTAGAAATAATGTTCATAATCTACCCCAAAAAGACTAGAGAAACCTTAGATCTCATTGATAGAATTTGTAAGTTTTATTACCAAAATTTGAAAGTGGATACAATCTTTTGTGATGAGCTGCTCCTCCAAGTACCTAGAATGTCTTTACAAATTTCACAATGACAAGAGTCTTCATGCCAGCTAGCATGAGAATAAGGAAGGTACAATGATGTTATTCTCAATATGCTCAAACATAGAGGCGATGCACCCAACTACTTCAGATTTTCTACCATATTGTCCAATTGGGTTTCTACAAGTGATTCTAGGTCTAATTCAAATTGAGGTCTTGGCCAATGATTGTCTTGATTGTTCTTATTATTCTTCTTTCCATCTCTATACTCCACCTCATCCAATTGCTTTAACTCTGATGTAGGATCATGTTTATATGACTCATAGAAATTCACCTAAACTCACTGACCCTTGAAGCAAGCAACACTAGGCAAGTACCAGAGACCTAGACTCAGCAAAGACTCAACTCTCTTTGCAACTAGTAAAAACCCTAAAAACTTGCCATTCCTTCTGCCTACAACTATTGAAAATCCTAAAAAGTCACCATTCCCTCTACCCAAAACTAGAAATGATGCCCTTCCCATGTAAAGGTGCCAAACATGGTTGTAAAAAACACAACCATAAAAAATGGAAGCCAAGTTTGAGTAAAAAATCAGCCAAATGTGTTAAATTAAAGTTTGACTCTTGTAAATATTTGTAGGACATTACCTAGATCTTTTTTCCGTAAGAGTTAATTTTTCAATGCTCACCATTTGCCTTTTTCTATCTCCTTCATGGTTGGAGAGATTGTAACTTGGGTGACCTTGACTTTGCATTTCGGCAAACTTATCATGTTGGTATGTGAGAAAATCCCCATTGAAGTATTTGGCTGGTTAGGATTGAATATGAGTGCAATTAGAACACGTAATACCTATCTTAAGAAGTCTAAGATTATATCAAAATGTTGTATTTAAATCAGAGAAGCAAAAGACAAGAAAAAAATAACAACTAATCGTGAATTGTCATGTGTCGAGATTTTTTCCCCTAAAAAAAAAATTCGATTTTTGCACAATTGCAATGATTTTGACTGTTTATTTGTCATGTAAATGCTAAATTGTGATTATAATGTGAAAAAAAAAAAAAAACCTACCCGCAAATTGTTTTTCATTTTAGGATTTTTCAAGTGACATATCAAACGAATTTTCAGATGATTTTTTAATATTTGGAAGACACGTTTTAGATGACACAGCTACCTAGTACTTTTTACTGTTACTCTAAGTTTGGCAACAAACTGCTATACCATAAGTTTTCTTCATAGATATATTTCTGCTTTGTCTTTATTTTGTCTGTTGTGCTGTGAGTTTTCCTGATAAAGTAGGTGGGGAATGATGTTATGAAATAGAATATTAGTATCAGGGAATTATGTTGTGAAATAGAATGATGTTTGACTATGATTTTGTAGCTACACAAAATACAATTATGAAGGCCATGCCTAGTCAAATGTTGGTCTCATTTTTTGAAGTCATAGCCTCAAAACATCCCACTATATTAGATATGTTACAAAGTTTTAAATTTTTATAGATTTTGATTTAAGTTTTGTTTTTCTATCATTTAAAAAGTATACAATTATAAATATAGATATTATATAAAATTTTATACTTATATTAAAAGTTATATATATATGAACCCATACTTGAACCTAGGAAAAAAAATTATCATATTGCATACCCAAACCCAAACCTGAACTACCAACTTAGGTTTGAACTTTTCAACTTTTTTTTCATTTGTTTTGTAACATCTTTTATCTTGTCTACATTTGTTTGGAAATGGCAACTTCAAGTTTTATCGACAATTCCTTCAAACTTATGTGCTTGTTAAAGTAGGTTTTGTTGATGTTATTGAGCAGCATCAGGATTATCTTCCAGCCGATCTCCTTTGCATTGATGGATAAATTAAATAATAGCCTTTGGCTATTTAATTTATGATGATTATGGTTATGAGGAGGCGCCTCATTTAATTTATATTTATCTAATTTCTTGTAGCCGACTTATCATCCGCCACCTTGAAGTGTTGTGAATTCTTTTGAGGCCGACCTCTTGTATATTGGAGTCATGATTTTTGAAGAAGGCCAACTTGAATTATTGAGGAGTCACATCCCCTCCCTTTCTCATGTATATATAGTATATACTCAATGGTTATTCATTGTATTCATTCATTCAAAAGATTCATCATAGTTCGATATCCATAGTGCGAGTTGGAGTAGTGAAAAGTTTATCAAGTGCAGATCGATATATCTGTTGAAGTCTGAGTTATATCATTGCTGTGTTAGCATCAGATTGTGGTGCTCATTTTTGGCCTTAATATTGGCCTCTTTGTAAAGGAGACATTCATTGATATTCAATATATAAGTGATATATTGTTGCTGGGTTTTTCTCCCTCAAGTGGAGGGTTTTCCCAGGGTATATGCTGTGTTATTGTGTCTAATTTTGAATTAAATTCTGGCTATCTAATCTGATCATTAAAAAAAAAAACTAACATGGTATCAAAGCGGGTATAAGAAAAGATCGTGATAAAATTTATTCAAGCAGCGCTATCATCCATTCTTATTCTCATCCTAATTGCATTGATCTTATTATCAAGATGGTGAACGAGCTGAAGATTGAAGATAGACTTGAGGGCGCTTCAAACTTCACACCTTGGAAGTTTAGAGTCATGCTTGCCTTGGAAGAAAATGAGTTAGTTGAGTTCGTGGAGGGCGAAGTTCCCGAACCTACCGATGAGAATGAGAAGCCACAATGGAAGAAAAATGGCACTAAGGCGAAAAAAAGATGTTGGTTGATTCCGTGAAAGATCACATTATGCCAATCATCTCCAAGTTGAAGACAGCAAGAGATATGTTCAAGACTTTGGAGGAGATGTATGAGATCAACAACACAAGTCGAGCTCTTGCACTAAAACAGCAGCTTCATCATATCAAGATGGCGAAAGGAGAATCCGTCATCTCATACTTCATGAAGATTACCAAGTTGAGGGATCAACTAGCTACCATTGGGCATATTGTTGATAACAAGGATTTGACCATGTTGGCTCTTAATGGTCTTCCTCCATCTTGGGAGTCTTACATTCAAGGAATCAGTGCGAGATCAAAACTTCCTAAGTTTGATCAGTTGAGAGTAGATTGTATTCAAGAAGAATCAAGGTTGGCTGCTAGAGGTATTGGTCAAAGCTCTACTAATGAAGACATTCATATTCTTGCAGCACAATCCTTGAAGAAGAAAGGGAAAGAAGGAAAGAAAGGGTACTTCAAGAGGAATAGAGATAAAAGGTCAGATGGTGCCCCTGCATTCGAGAAGAAGAAGGACCTATCTCGTGTTCAATGTTTTAGATGTGACAAGTTTGGTCACTATGCGAAGGATTGTCCAACCAAGCCTAAGTAGCAAGCTTCCATTGTAGATGTTGGTGAGATCTCTCTGCAAAAGGATTCAGGTGGTTTCCTATTCTATTCTTGCTCTTTCAAGCAGTGTACCTACCGACAACAATATTTGGTTGATTGATAGTGGTGCCTCCCGCCACATCACCGGATTTAGAGAGCATCTAATTGATTTGGTGGAGAGAGATTCTAGTGTTCAAGTCATTATTGGAGATGATGCTAGTTATTCCGTGAAAGGAGTTGCGACCTCCTCTCTTCACTTGGAGTCTGGCATTTCCTTGCAGTTGTGTGATATTCTATTTGTTCTGGGTATTAAGCGAAACCTTGTCTCTATTTTAGCATTGGAGGACAAGGGGTACCAAGTTGCATTTTCAGAGGGTAAAGTTCTTGCATGGCCAAAGAACTCAAGTATCAAGACTACTCGGGTGATTGGAGCTTGTCATGAGTGTCTCCACAGACTTTGCACTCATCCACTTCAGGCTTTGTTGCATGATTCATCAAGTTCGTGTGAACTTTGGCATAGAAGATTGGCTCAACTTCACTTTCGAGCATTACCTACCATGGTCAAGATGGTCACGGGCCTTTCGAAATTCAACCAAGAGCATGAAGGCACTTGCAGAGGTTGCGCATTGGATAAGAATACTAGAGGTCCATTTCATAGTAGTGAAAGTAGATCTAAATGTATTCTATATCTTATTCATTCTGATTTATGTGGTCCAATGTATGTTGCTTCTTTGAGTGGTTTCTTGTATTACATTATTTTTATTGATGACCAATCTAGAAAGACATGGATTTATTTCTTGAAATCTAAAGAATCTAAGGAAGTTCTTGAGAGGTTCAAAGAGTTTAAAGCTCGGGTTGAGAACTTATCCGCGAAGAGGATCAAAGTTCTAAGGTCTGATAATGGAGGAGAGTACATTTCTGGGAGCCTCCGTAACTTTTGCATTGAAACAGGGATTAAGAGGGGGTTTTGTGTCCCTTACAATCCTCAACAGAACGGTGTTGCAGAAAGGAAGAAAAGATCTATTGTGGAAGCAGCCAAAGCCATGATTCATGACCAAGATCTGCAAACCTTCCTTTGGGTTGAAGCATCTAGGACAGCTGTTTATGTTCAGAATAGAAGCCCTCACCACATTCTAGAGAACATGACTCCTAAAGAAGCATTCACAGGGGTGAAGCCGAAAGTAAGTAATTTAAGGATCTTTGGTTGTCTAGTATATGTTCATGTACTGAAAGATAAAAGACAAAGTTGGAACCTTCTAGCAAGAAGGGGATATTTGTAGGCTACAATGAGTCTTCAAAAGCTTACGGAATATATATTCTAGGCCAAAAGTTGATTGAGATCAATAGGGATGTTACATTTGAAGAGGATGTTGCATTCAAGAGATCTAAGGGCATCCACATGGAGATAGACAATGAAGATCAAGAGTCTCCTTAGGATATGGAAGTTGACCATACTCCTGAGATTCAGATGGAGGCTACTGAACCTAAAGAAGATGATCCAGTCGAGCCTTTGGAACCTATTGATGGGCCTATAGACATTGTGGTTGGTCATAAGAGACCTCTTTGGGCCAGGCAAACAATGCAGGAGGCAGAAAGGTTTGCAGCCCCAAAAGGAACATTGAGAGAAAGTAAGAGACCTCGTAAGTTTTCCAACTATGTTGCATTGATGAGTCAAATCATTGAGTCAAAACCTTCCAGTGTTGAGAAAGCTACTAGTTAACAAGTTTGGAGAGATGCTATGGCTGAAAAGTATCAGTCCATTCTCAAGAATGATGTTTGGGACATCATACCTAGACCTGAAGGAAAATGTGTTGTTTCTTCAAGTGGCTCTTCAAGATCAAGCATGCGGCTGATGGGAGCATCGAGAAGTACAAGGCTAGATTCGTGGCTAGAGGACTCTCTCAGAAAGAGGGAGTTGACTATGAGGAAACATTTGCTCCAGTTGCTCGTTATACTTCAGTCAGGACCATCATTGCTATTGCAGCATCTAAAGGATGGAAGATTCACCAGATGGACGTAAAGACAGCATTTCTGAGTGGTGTAATCGAGGAAGAGGTATATATTGAGCAACCTGATGGCTTTGAGGTGCATGGGAAGGAGTCTCATGTTTGCAGGCTGAAGGACTTGTATGGTCTTAAGCAGGTTCCCCGTGCTTGGTACAAAAGGATTGATCGTTACCTAATGGGCTTGGGCTTCTCCAAGAATGATGTTGATTCAAACCTATACTTAAAGGTAATTGATGGTGAAGCATTAATCTTGGTTCTCTATGTTGATGATTTAATTCTTACTAGAGAAAATCACCTCATTATCAAATGCAAGGAGTTAGCTTCTGAATTTGAAATGAAGGATCTTGGTCTCATGCATTACTTCCTTGGCTTAGAAGTATGGCAGAAGCCAGATGAGATGATCCTATGTCAAGGGAAGTATATTATTGACATTTTGAAGAGATTTGGTATGATGGATTACAAATCCATGTCTACACCTATGGAGACCAACTTGCATAAGTTAAAAGAGGTTGCAGCTAGTTCAGATCTGGTGGATTCTACTTTGTACAGGCAGTTGATTGGATCGTTGATGTATCTAGTCAATACTAGACCAAATATTTGCTATACAGTGAGTGCACTTAGTCAGTTCATGTGTGAACCAAGGAAAATACATCTAGTTGCAGCGAAGCATATCCTGAGATACTTGCGTGGCACAGTTCGGTATGGCTTGAGATATTCTTCTGGTGTGGACTTGAAGCTACATGGATATACTAATTCTAATTGGGCAAGGTGTGTTGCTAATCGAAAGAGCACTTCTGGATGTTGCTTCAGTTTGGGGTCTGCGATGATATCTTGGTGTAGCAGAAAGCAGTCTTCTGTGGCACTAAGTACAACAGAGGTCGAGTATATTGCAGCTTGTGTGGCAACCCGAGAAGCAGTGTGGCTTCGGAAGCTCCTTGCAGGATTGTTTGGACAATCAATGGAGCCTACTATCATTCATTGTGATAATCAAAGTTGTGTGAAGCTTTCTGTCAATCCTGTGTTTCATGACAGAACTAAACATGTTGAGATCAAATGCCACTATATCAGAAATATGGTATTGAGGAAAGCGATCCAATTGAAGTATATCAGCACTGATGAGCAGACGGCAGACATTCTCACCAAGCCTCTCTCCAGAATTAAGTTTGTGTACTTTCGAGACAAGCTTGGTATGGTGGAGAATGAAGCCCTAGCTGAGAAGGAGCCTTAGTATCAGTGATCTTCTTTAATGCATTTCTCTCTGTGAGACGGATTTGAGGTGCAAGCCCTTGTTAATGCATTTCTCTTTGAGAGAGATTTGAGGTGAAAGCCCTTGTTTCCACCCTCTGGGAGTAGCCATGGTGGATGTCATGTGTGTGACTCCATGACAACATGACGTGAGAGTCTGTGATGATTTTTTTGTACTTGTGTTTTCACCCTCTAGGAGTAGCCATGGTGAATGTCACGATGAGGTGACGACATCACGTTGAGTGATGAGCACTTGTGCACATTTACCATTCATGGGAGTAGCCATGATGGTTGATATCACAATGAGGTGATATGGTTCTTCTCCACATATGGGTGTAGCCATTGTGGTTGACATCACAATGAGGTGATATGTCTTATACAGCTGGAAGTATCCTCACTAGTTGAGAGAGAGTGTTGATGTTATTGAGCAGCATCAGGATTATCTTCCAGCCGATCTCCTTTGCATTGATGGATAAATTAAATAATAGCCTTTGGCTATTTAATTTATGATGATAATGGTTATGAGGAGGCGCCTCATTTATCTTATGTTTATCTAATTTCTTGAAGCCGACTTATCATCCGCCACCTTGAAGTGTTGTGAATTCTTTTGAGGCCGACCTCTTGTATATTGGAGTCAGGACTTTTGAAGGAGGCTGACTTGAAGTATTGAGGAGTCACGTCCTCTCCCTTTCTCATGTATATATACTCGATGGTTATTCATTGTATTCATTCATTCAAGAGATTCATCATAGTTCGATATCCATAGTGCGAGTTGGAGTAGTGAGAAGTTTATCAAGTACAGATCGATATATCTGTTGAAGGCTGAGTTATATCATTGCTGTGTTAGCATCAGATTGTGGTGCTCATTCTTGGCCTTAATATTGGCCTCTTTGTAAAGGAGACATTCATTGTTATTCAATATATAAAGGATATATTGTTGCTGGATTTTTCTCCCTCAAGTGTAGGGTTTTTCCAGGGTATATGCTGTGTTATTGTGTCTGATTTTGAATTATATTCTGTCTATCTAATCTGATCATAAAAAAAAAAAAAACTAACAGGTTTCACCATAAACTTAGGATTAAATAGTCTGGATCCATTTTGGTTCCTAACTAAACCTAAATATAGCAAAATCTGTAGAGTCTAACCTAATACTTCACTCACAAAAAAATCAATATTACCAGTTAACAACCTATTAAAGAGTTTAATAATTGATGTGAAATAAGATTTTCCTTTTCACACATCGTTACCAGTTTAAAAAAATCTTATCAATTAATAAACTGTCGGAAACACTGGATCTTACCAGTTAATGAAGGGTAGTTTATATTATAGTTGCCATCTTACACATCCCCATTTATGAACTCAAAATTCTTATTGCATATGCCACAATACCAATGCAATGTAATGTAATCACTAATCAGTAATATGGACATAAATGAGAAAATCTTTATTCCACAATTCATGGGCTAAAATCTTTTTTTTATTTTCTCTTTGTATCTTTATGCTATTTAAATGCCTTTAAGTTTAAAAAACAGCAGGTTTTTCTCTTTTTCATTTTGCTTTTTCTAGTTTTTTGAAAATTCGATTTTTTCCTAGTTATTTGAAAAAATCTTGTACTTTTGGTTTGCTGGAGTTTTCCCCAAAAAAAAAATTGCTGCTATGATTTAAATAATAGTAATTAATAAAAAATGTTTTATAAATCCAATAAGAAATTGATGATCTTAGGGAACAATAAAAATCATCATCATAGTTTGTTACGAAGATGATGTACACAGTAGATTTGATATTAGTTCTCATATTTGTACAGATATGACCAAGTATATGTATGTCTTTGATGAGTAATGGAGAGTTGTCCCCCCAGTTTGTATGTTATATGTGGAGATAATGTACATTAAATATGCAGAAAATTATAAGTACCATGCCTTCAATAAGCTGTTGCAAGAAATCTTAAATAGAAAATTACAAATGCATCCATCTACCATGATAGCAATCTAAAAACTATTTACTATCACTTATCCAGATAGTAGGAAATTTTTTGATGCAATCTAGATACGGGGGTCTTACCAAACAACCAAAATCTAGCAACCAACAATACATTTTTCACACAACAACAAATTACTTGGAATTTATTTCAAATCTAAAAACAGAGAGTCTTTATAGCAGTCCCAAGGAGTACAATCAGATACCAATTTCAATAGAAATCTCCTTCTAGAACTTCCAAAAGCTCCCTATAGATTACAACTTTCCTTTATACTTTAGGCTCAGAGGAAATTATATCGTTGCAAGATTGAAAGCTACAAGTAACTGAAGTGTTGCACAAAGAAGAAAATCCAATTCAAGCAGGAAACTCCACATGTCCAATTCGCTAATGGGACTCCACAAATATCCAGTTCAAGCAGGAAACTCTGCATGTCCAATTCACAAACAAGATTCCACAAATATCCATTTTGTAGAGATACAATGTCCATCCAAACAGAATTGTTATAACTTGTTCTTAAGTCAAGTTCACTTGTAATCCCACTCCATACTTCGCTGACATCATCATTACATCATCTTGCCAAAGTCTAGCATCCATTCGAATAGGATTGATAAAACTTGTTCAATAGTCAGGTTCACTTGAAAAATCCCACACTTTGTACATCACTAACATCATCATTACATCATCTTGTGGAAGTTTGGCATCCATCTAAACAAGATTGTTATAACTTGTTCGATAGTCAGGTTCACTTGAAAAATCCCGCACTCTATACATCGCTCACATCATCATTACATCATCTTGTAGAAGTTCCTTTGCTTATTGAATGAAACCTTTAATAGAAAGATGTTTGGTTCAGTTGCATTTGTCTGCAGACTATATAATTATGACATCATCATTTGCCAAGTGACCATCACCCCACAATGATATCATGCTAACATCATCATTTGCTTGTGTCATGCTGACATCATCATCAGAACAATTCATTGAAGCAGTTATCATAGCTTTAAAAGTTCAATTCATTTGATCTTTCTTGCAAATTCAATTGGACCAAAAGTTTCCACAAAACATTCACGATCGGAACTATTCATCTAAATCAGATATCAAAACTTATAGGTTTAGTTCACTTAACTTTCCCACAAAACCCAATTGAACCTAAAGTTCCCACATAACATTCACCATCAGAACTATTCATTTGAACTAGATATCAAAACTTACAGGTTTAGTCCACTTGAACTTTCTCGCAAATCCAATTGACCCTGAAGTTCCCACAAAACATTCACCATTGAAACTATTCATCCAAACCAGATATCAAAACTTACAAGTTCAGTTCACTTGAACTTTCCCACAAATCCAATTGAACTTGAAGTTCCCGCAAAATAGCTAAATGTGGAAAATGGCTTGGAACGGATTGCAAGGAAATAGCTTGGAGCCAGTTGGGAAATGACTTAGTACTAGTTGTGGGAAAATGCCTTGGAACCAATCATAAAGAGATCCGGTTCCACATTGAAGTTCAGCAAATATCAAGTTAGAGACTAAAACTTCACATTTGCATAATTTAGCCATTTTTTATCCAACCTTCACCAAATTGAAACTGCAAGTACCCATACAGCCCTTCTACAAGGTGATACCCTTAACTTGACTGGTTTGAATCTGAAAATTCTCCTAAAGCAACTACCAAAACCACTAAATAGAACAAACTGAACTGAAATTGAAAACAAAGCCTGAAATATTTTTGGTTGATATAGGATTGCTTGTGAGCTCAAATGCTTGTGAGCTCGAGTGCTCCTGCACCAATTTTCAAAGCAAATTCTAATAAGGCAAACTCTGGACTTTACAATCAAGCAATCCAATGTAACCATGGACCTACAAGCATTGAGAGATCTTTTCCTTCTCAATTGAACTTGACCACAATCTATAGAAGTCATTGATTGGCATTATTTAGCTTCCTTACTAGAGATCATAACAAAGCTGGGTTGCAAGATCCCATCGTTAAATTAGGGTGCACCACCCATGAACCCAACAACTTTCCAATGTTGTTAATCAATGACTAGCTGCATCTAGCAAAATGTGCCTTTAGAAAAAGCTTTGCTACAACTGTAGGATATAAACTAAAAACATATATTCATATAAATTAGACAAATGCCAGCAAGGTTAATCATGGAAGAATATAAAAGAAAAGAAATAAATTTCTCCCATCATCTATATTAAGTTTCCTTTGATACAGATAAGCATGACACCCTATTCTAGAATCAGAAATGAGTTAGACAATGCAACAGCAAACATTAAAATGCAAAAAAGACAAATATACTTTTTAAAAGTCCAAAAAGATGAATGAAACTCTTCAGACCAAAAAATGTAGAGAACTCACATAGTCAACATCTCCAGAGTTTTTGAATCTTCGACCAATTACACCATGCAATTCTGGAAATTCCTCCAAAGCATACAGCATTGGAGCTGTCACAATTCCCTGATAATAAATGGAAGCATCCATGTGTGTTACAATATGAAATAAAGCAGTAAAATATTCTGATATAAGTCCAGTGTATTGTGCAATTGTATACTGTTAAAAGGAATGCTAGCAAGATTCAATTGTGGCATTTGCAATGTAAATTTTCAAAAAGGTAGATCAGTATACAATTATGTCCACATGACCAACAAAGGGGAGAGACTTATATTTGTATCTGGAGGTTGGTTGACTAGTGCAACCTGAGTTGGCCTGATGCTTAAGGTGCATGTACTCCACAGAGAAGGCACAAGTTCGATTCCAGAGATGAATAGAGTATGTACACCTCATTGAACAATATATAAGGTAAATGGAAAAACCCTTGCGGGCTTCCAAAAGGAGGGTCTCATACACAAATTGGTATCTTGCTTGGCAGTGACCAAAAAACTACCTTTACCTTCGCCTTTTCTAGACCTCTAAAATCGATATATTCTTGAAGTTGAAACTATTTTCCATAAATTATTTATTGAAAGAAGAGAAAAGTGCCAGTTTATATTTGTGTGGGATGATTTCCCTTGTTACAGAAGTATTGTAGCAAGTTGTTATAACTTGCTACAATGATTATGTGGTTGTAATTATTATGCATGCACCTGTGCTCAAAATGTAGCCATGGCTAATATTCTCTAGGGTGATGCACTGGATTGCATTACAATAAATAATTTGAAAGCGATGGGAGCAGCATGTAGAACCTAAGCAATATAACAGAAAAGTGAAACCAAAAAGCATGCTCATAGGTACTAACCATGGATGACCAATAAAACACACACAAAATGACAACATGCATGCATGCACACATACACACCTGTACAATATAACATAAAAGTGAAACCATAAAGCACGTTCATAGGGACTAACCATGGATGACCAATAAAACACACACACAATTGCAGTCTGCATACATGTGCACACACAGCATCTGTGTGTGTGTGTGTGTGTGTGCGTGTGTGAGAGAGAGAGAGAGAGAGTTTACCATTATAGGGTATTAAAAATTCCTTTCATGATTTTTGGTTATACTAGATTTTAGTAATAATTATTCTTATTACATTTTTTTTTGTTTATAATACTCAAGTTCCGTTCTAAGACAACTCAGCTTGGAGGAGCCCAACAATAAGAGGATAGCCATGATTGTTAACTTCCAAATCAAATTTTGCAGTGAAGATTTAGACTGGATTTTAGTATTAAATTATTTATTACGTCTTTTTTTAATAAAATTTTAGTTCCTTTCTAAGACATCTTGGCTTTGAGGAGCCCAACAATAAAAGGATAGCCACAATTGTTGTCAACAACAATAACTTCGAAATCAAATTTTGCAGTGAAGATTTAGACAAATTGCATTGAATCCTCATTTTGTTAGATCTTACAAACCAATCTTGACTACAAGACATTAAAAGCTGTCATTATCCATGCTGATCCCAGGGGTTTCCACACAGAACAGAACACAAACCAATTATAGAATGAATCTATCTAATCAACTTTGCTAATTATAATGAGTATGCAATGAAATGTGAAAAATAATTGCAGAATTAACACTTCAGAACCAAAAAAAAAAGGGATAACAAAACAAAAATAGCTCTTCCATTCATCATGAGCATGGTATTATACATATGTACAGATGCCGGATGAAACCAAAACTGTATAATCACGTTGTTCAAGCCCAAAGATGGATTACTTAGAATTGAGAATGTGTTACACAGAATGAATTTTGTACTAAGTCCAACCTTCTTAGTCAAAACCATGGTGATATGAATTATAGAATCTTGAATCATTTAGAAGATGGAATGGTTACAAGACCCATTCATATCCTGATCATTTCAATTTCCTCAACCAGTTATTGATTTAGAAGATGAGGCACGTCTTGGTCAATCACTGAAGGCATGCTCTATTGATGCCCTCACATTATCTCATTGTGCATATGAAACCTGACAAGATTATGTGCACCACATAAATTTACTCATAAATGTTGCATAGTTTGCAGGTTGCTAAGTAATAGAGAGAACCCACTGCAAGCTGTAAGTTATGTGAATCCCACCCAATCGTGCTCCAATCAATAGATATATTATATACATGTCCTTGTGTGTATAGTCTAGAGGTTACTTTTCATATGTAGTCTCCCATCAATTCAAATTCCTTTTCAATTATAATATGCTGGACTAGAATTGAATATTTATCTATAAACCTATTGTTATTCTAGTTGGATTCACTTCCACCTCACATGTTTTTGTTATTTGGTTATATGTTGACCAAATGCTTATATGGGTTGTGAACTAGCATACCTAATATCATGGATCGATGACTGGTTGCTGGTTAATATATTCCCACCTTTGAAAATATTTCACCAATTTATCCTTACACAAGTTCATGTTCTTTGCTACATTTGCATCCTAGTCCTTGATATTAGCATTTCAAACCAATAAAATATTTCTATGAGCGAATTAAACATGTTTTCAAAACAAAAAAATTATTTTGTTGGCAATTAAAACCTGTTTTCAAACCAAAAAATATATTTTCATTGGCAAATTAAACCTATTTTCAAATCAATAAAAAAAAACATTGGCAAATTAAACATAATTTCAAACCAATAAAAAAATTCATTGGCGAAATAAACTAGTATGCCAATAAAAAATCATAGCATGGATGGCGAAAATATCAAATGCTATATATTGTTCTATTCCACAGTATTATCTACCATAGTAATTTCATCTAAAAATAATGCAATGAAGTTTGACTCTTTTATTTTCTCCTTTAAATCTTGCTTTTCCACCACAGCAAGATAGCTTTCCCATTCCCATCCAATGTTTATTGACCAATGTATGCTAGGAAAGTTAGGAACGTTTAATGTGTCACAGGACACCCTCTGGACAAAATATGAAAAACAACACTCATCTGAACAATTTTTGCCAGTTGTGCTCTTGCCATTATTTTTCCAAATTGAGCCTCAATTGTACCTCCACATGCAGCAAGCTTCACCATCCTTTGCATATGCTCATCATATTCCAGGGCATCCTTAACATGAAGACATTCTTCCTTTGATTTCCATCTTACTACTGATTTTTCCTTTCCATCTATGATTTGTTTTGCATAAACTTTACTAATATGCTTTTCTATAGTGTCAAGCTCTAGCTGCAACTACTTGTCTCATTTACATTTCCAACTATAAATCTTACACTTGCATTCTATTTGAGGTTCATCTTTGTTTGCATTCTCCACTAGTTCAATGAATGGGTACTTTGACACCCAATCAATCTGAAAATTCCTTGTCATTCCCCACTCACGGCCCGTTTTCTATTTGGCTTTTCTTTTCTTGCTACCAACATCATCTATGGTGCCATAATTTTCATCCAAGTCAATTATCTCATTCTGGCTAACCAAGGCATCCCTTGGAACATCTTCTACGGTATTGCCATCCTCATCTGACTCAATTAACTCAATCCCACCTTCCGGTGAGGTATTGTGAATGCCTTCTTTATTAATATTTGGTGCAAGAGTTGATGATGTAGCTCCATCTTGATCTGATGGATTAGAAACATTGCCAATTCCAAAGTAAGACTTTATGGTAACTCTACGTTTTGGGTGTTTTGATGGCCTCCCAATCCCTTCACCACTCTGAGGAGTCTTACCCTAGTTACACTTGCTACTCGACATCTTGATCTCTCACTTCGAATAAAAGCTGGAAAAAAATGTCTTCTTGTTTAAGGACATAAAATATAAATCCCATCCCCTACTCACTATCATCTCTAAGATTATGGAAAAGAGATAAAAAATCTTATCACACTATGAAGAAATGATCACTTACCTTTAGGTTTTCATTGACTTGCTATTCGTTAATGCAGGAATGCCTATGTGTAAGTTTATAAATTGCCTACGATCAAGATTCCAAGTCGAACTTCTGAATTGAGAGCTCACAAGTTCATAACTAAACAAAATGTGTAAGAATAAATCAAAGTTTCGATTGTATTTATATCAATCCATATTGGGCGAAATTCAGCGGGATTTTTAAATGGTATGGTAAAAATTTGGTGAATCCCGCGTGATTATACAACGATTCATTTTAAGTGTTGGGCGAATTAAACCTTGACAGAACACATACGTTGTAATTTTCAAGGCAATTATGGCCATACGATTAGCATGGAGGTGTCATGTTAGTTGGTGAAATGTGTCTCAAATGTAACTATTTTTTAGTGTTATTGGTTAAATGGGTCCTCATAAGCAACTATTTGTAAATTTTAATTGACGAAATGGGTCCTCACGCACAGTGAACATTTAATGGTGTTGGTGATACGTGTCCTGATACACAATGTTGTTTTAATAGTATTGGCGAATATGTAGGTGATTTAAGACATGCTTTTGAAATTCTAGGCGAAAATATTAATCGGTCCATTTGAAACGTGTAGTTTGTTATGGCGAAAATATTACTTAAATATGCCTCATAAAATAAACTAATGGTGAATAGAAATGCATTGGACTGATAATTCGTAAAGTCCAGGCGATTGGCCACCCTATTGGTTGTGATTCATTTGTCGATTTCGACTTAGCCGATATGTACTATTCGCCAATTGGCAAAGATTCGCTACTAAAAAATTCCCTGTTTGTCAGTTAAATTGTGATTATGTGGGTGAACATAAGAAAGCCCTACAATTATAATCTTCCTTATCGTCTCCTTATAATAAGGTGAAACATCGACATAAATAATTTGGCAACCAGATAACCTACATCTACTCAACTTTGTTAGGATATTTAGGTTAGGTGAGTAATAAGACTCACAAGCCTTCTAATATTTTAATGAGTTGTATATTTTGGCTTCTCATTAAATGGGGCACCACCCTTGAAGGAATCTATGGGATTCCCTGTAAAACACAAAATTGCACTTGGAAGGTTGGGTATGACATGGAGGTTAATTGGTAAGATCATGATGAAGGGAGTTACAAAAGCATCTAAGAAAAAAGGGAGTTACATTAAAGTTGGATATTTTTGGAAGTTGAAAAGTCACAATTTGAGCATCCATTTTAAGACACTTGGGCATATAGATTTGAAGCTCCTTCTCTATTTATTGTAAGCTCATTTTGGCTGAGGAAGTGAGAAGATTGTGTAGGGAAATATTGTCAAAAAGCTCTACTAGAACTTCAAAATCTGGGTGTAGAACTTTAAAGTGCATAAATTCTCATTGTATTAACTATCTACAATCTTTGGATTGAGCTAAAATATGGTGACACTGAATTTCTTGTTAGATTTTCTACTCAAAAGGGTTTTTCCCAAATTAAATCTGTTTTTTTAATGTTGACACTAATTTCAGATTTTCCTATTAATTGTTTTAATCTTCATCAGATAAGTTGTCATTTGAAATCTGCACTGAACCATTGATCATGAAGTTAATACAGTTGTGGGTTTCTGCATTTGATAGCTTTTTTTAGTATTGAACGCCCTGATATCCTTACAAATATTGCAGGTTTTGTGTTGTTATTAACATGCTGCTAACACTTAATGTTAAAAATGTTAAAATTCAGCATATGATATGCAAATTTTGCACTCTAGCATTTGAACAAAATTCAAATGTCTCAACCTTCAATCAAACCCGCAGCCGAAGTGCCTTACATTCAATACACAGTAAATTTGAAGTACAAAAACCTAAAACAATAAACTAAAATTAGAGTCAGTGCAATTTGTCAAAGAAAATATTATTCTAAAATTTCAATGTACAAAATAGTGATGCCAAGGGTTAATAAATAACATATTGTAGTGTCAGAAAATGTACTTCTTTACATTTTCACACTATGTTTGGATCCCTTAATTAATTGGACTTAATTAAGCCTCTACTTGGCCCTATTATGCATCTACAAGCCTAATTAATTGCAATTTCCAAAAGGGGAATCATGATTTAATTAATGCAATTATCATTTTTAACACCCCAAAATGAATAGGTCTTGGCAATTTAGGTCAAGAGTCCCCTTTAGTTGCTTAATTCAAATTTTTAATATGTTTTTGGCAGCCTTTTTATGATCCCAAATTCAATTTCAAATGTCCGCTTGTAATGTTTAATTTTCGGGAAATTAGAAAATCACCTATAAAAGCAAGGTCTTTTTATCAATTCAAATTCTAGAAGCAAGCTAGAAATTCATGAGTGCAAAAAGTATAGCAAAGATTATTGTCAAAGATGTTCAAAAGCAAATTTCTCAAGCAATTGTTGCAGAATTCAACATCTCAAGCATCATGACAAAGTTATCAAGCATGATGCAAGTTTTTGGAGCTAACATTGTGATGTAGGTTTCAAGTATTCAAGTCAAAATTCAAGCATCAAGATCAACGTCCAATCAAGCCATTTCATGCAAAATCAAGACCTTGGAGAGATGTACTAAGTTTCACTCCTTCAAGGGTTTCAAACCAAAGATTTGGTGAGTTGCAACATAGCAATTGTTCATTCATCATTCCTTCCATGTTTCACTATTTCATTTCAAGGTTTAATTACCAAAACAGGGTTTAACCAAGGCAAACCCCCATTCACCAAAAACAAACAATTTTTCCCTCTTGTGTGTTTTGCAGATCTTATGTTGAAGAAGGATTGAAGATCTATCAAAAGAGCAAAATTGCAAAAGTTGTCAAAGTTGCAAAAGTTGTCAACATCGTCATCAAGCCATGGAAACTCATTTTCAAAATTTAATTCTGAATTCCCGACTGAAAACCAGAGGAATTGGGAGTGCAGACCAAGGATCAGAGGACTGTGAAAGTAGATTTTCAACCCCTATAGCAAGACCTATTCACCCTTGGGTGAATGAGTCCCAAGAGGACACCAGCACAGGCTTTTTGTGACAAGTGCATAAAATCCAATCCTTCTCAAATTTGTTGTTATTTTGCTAGTTTTGTATAATTAAGGTTTAATTTAGATGTTTCATGTGTTACATTGCATAATTGCATTCATTTGGTATTTTTCATTCATCTCCCAAAAGTGCAGTTCAAGTTGATTTACCCCGTCCTAAGTCATCAATGTCCTCAACCTCCATGGGAGGCTCTTGAGGCTTAAAGGACCATGCATTCTCATCAAATTTAACATCTCTACTCACTACCATTTTTCTTTGTGATGAAACAATAAATTTTGTAAGCCTGGAAAATTCACAATAACCTATTAGAAAAACAGTAGAGGAATAGTTATAATGGAAGCTTTAACAAATTACAGTAAACCAAATTATGCAGTGTAAACCATATGGAAATTTAAACAACTGTAAAACAATGAAAATGCAAAGAACAGAAAGCACAACACATAACACAGTGTTTAACGTGGAGAAACCCTTTCGGGAAAAAACTCCACCAAAGAAGAGACGAATAGCTTGTATTAACAAGTATGTTTACAATAAATCCACTCTAACTCCTCTTCAATCTAGCAGCATTTGTGTACCTGTAAAACATCTCATAGTGTCTCCAACTCAACCCCTCAATATATAGACTCATGGGGGCTCAAAATACCACCATAAAACATTACCATGGGACAAAACAAGGTTTTGAAATACCATGGCAAACATCCATTCGACCCCTTACATGTTAAACATGGTCTCTTACATGACATTACACCTTCTTACAAGATGTCATAAGAATCACTATAAAATAGGAGATGCTCTTACATGCGTCATAAACCATCAATAGCTATGCAAAGATTCTCTTACACGTGTCATAGATGATTCTCACGTCCAAAATGATATCCCCCACTTGTAGCCCTTACAGTTGTCATAGAATCCGTCATAACATCCTTAAAAATAGGCTTTCCATGTTATACCGCTAAGTGGGCATCTTTTGACAACTAATAAATTATTTTTCAAGGCACCGACATGTGGCAAAAGTGCCAACTCAAAATCTCACACCCCTTTTGATGGAGCACAAATATTTAATAACATAAATGATTTTTATCCATGGGAAAAACTAAAGTAATAATAAATAAACAACTTAGGAATTGCCAAGGTTGAGACACCTTAATTTCCAACATTCTCCCACTTGTCGAATACCTTGCAAGAGCTAGGGGAATCACACCATCATGGAATCAACTAGGTACAAGTAACAAGGCCCATGGCCTTCCTACACCAAGTAAATTTCTCTGTGCTCACAGGATTGGTAAGAACATCTACAACATTCTCCTGTGTGTCAATCTTTTTCAACTCGATCTGACCATTAGCAATCAACTCACGAACAAAATGATACTGAATATCAACATGTTTAGTTTGAACATGATACATCGGATTCTTAGCCAAATGAATTGCACATTGACTATCACAGTTAACCTGAACAATATTGCAATCAAAACCAATACCTATACACAACCTTTGCAACCAAATTGCCTCCTTAGAGACATGAGTAGCAGCCATATACCCTGCTTTAGTGGTGGATAAAGCAATTGTATCCTGCCTTTTACTCATCCAACTCATTGCTCCTCCAAACAAAGTAAACACAAACCCACTGGTGGACCTTCGACTATCCAAGTCACTTGCCCAATTTGCATCAACAAATCCCTGTATGTCCAATGACTTGACCATATTATCAGTACCATGATAAAGAAAACAGTCATCAGAAGTACCTCGCAAATATCTAAATACCCTCTTAACAAAAGTCCAATGCTCTTTACCCGAGTTAAACATAAACCTGCTTAGAACTCCCACTGCTTGTGCTATATTTGGTCTAATGCAAACCATTGCATACATCAAACCACCAACGGCACTAGCATAAGGAACCTTAGACATATCCTCAATATCATCCTCAGAATTAGGACACATATCCAAGCTCAACTTCGTACCAACTGGAAATGGTATACTAACTGGCTTACAGTCATGCATATTAAACCTCTGCAAAATGGTATCAACATACTTACTTTGATTCAACCAAAGCTTTTTGTTACCACGATCTCTTATGATTTCCATTCCAAGAATGTATTTTGCAGCCCCCAAGCCCTTCATATCAAATGTGTCAGAAAGCTGTTTTTTGAACTCACCAATCATCACCTTGTTGTTACCAATAAACAACATATCATCAACATACAAGATAATAATTAGGATTTGATCATCAATAACCTTAATGTACACACTGTTGTACCCAAACCAAATTTTTGCTTCATCAAGGCATTTTGCATAAAATAGTCTAAATCTTGCTAAAATGATGTCAAATACAGTTTTTGGGCAATATCAAGCATGGAGTTTTTGTCAATATTTTGTCGTCTAAGTCAGTTCTATTGATCAGAACCTGAAGCAGAGACTCAGAATGGGACATTTCATGATGGAGGAGCATTTCACGGCGACACTTATGCTTTTGTATGGTCATTTCAGTGATCAAAATGATGATTTCAATGGTCAATTTCTGTGATAAGTGCTCATAAATACAGTCAATCTCTTCAGAATTGGTTTGCCTATCCGATGAGCTATCCTGCGAGGCTATCCGAGACTCGTAACTCTGGCAATTGGCGACAGAAGTTGAAGATTCCAAAGTTCCAGTTTGCAGAGGCTTGTTCTTTTTCAGCTTAAGCGCGCCTATAGCTTGAGGGCACCCTTCTTAAGGGGGTGTTAGATCTTGGTATTTTTGATGATTGGTGCAGTTAATCCTTTTATGACTAGTCTGCTTATCCGATGAGTTATCAAACTCAGTCATCCGAGTCCCAGAGCTCTGGCAGTCGATGTCTGAAGATGAGCTTATAATAGAGTTTTCACATCCTTGAGCTTCTTCATTGCGTTTCCAGTGCAACTATAGCTCAGGGGCGCTTTTCAAAATGGCCTCTGAGATGATCTAGTTTGCCGATGAGGTCTTCCTGGTATTTGTGCTACTTTAGTCTAGCTTCGCGATGCACCATAATGCTTATCGATCCGACATTCTGAGTGGTCGTGGCAGAATTTCTACCAAGCACGTAATTTCACGGGCGGACTGGCATAAAATATTCAGTGTATTTCTGTAGGCCAGAGGCGCCTAGCTTTTAGGCCTGTCAGATCAAGTTGTTCGCGTTCGAAGTCTTCATGAGACTTGTGCACAATTACTCCAGCTATCCAACGAGCCTAGCCGTCAGCCTTCGGGATTTGGCAAACGCTCGTACGTGCGAGGTCTTTGTAAAATGCTGAAAAGTGAAGACATCCGGAAAATGGCCAAGTATGGAGCGTATATTTTAAATAAAATACGCACTTGCATTTTTGAGGTCTTAGAAGCAGTTTTCTCGCTTCGTCACCTCTAGAGATGTCTCTCATAGATCCTTCTAGCTACACGTTGAGACAGACAGTGCTCAAATCGGGTCATCCCAGCTCCAAATATCAGAGGACAAAATAGGGCATCTGGTTGAGAGTTGGGTACCTTCAAAACGTTTTAGTGCAACTGTGAGGCTCGTGGGCTTTTACTTTTCTGGCCCTTAGTGCACTTTTCGGGGATGTGTGTATATCCGCTACGTATCGTTTCTAATCACGCGAATGAGCTTGGCTGTTCGCCGCTACGTACCACCGCTTATCGCCGCTACCGCTTGAAGTGTCGGGATGGCAACAAATGGTTAAGTCCGTATCCGTAAATGAATTTAATCAAGGGCTCTAATTTTTCAGTGGTGTTAAATGATAGATTTTGCAAAGGATGACTCTAAACAGACATTTCTTCTTTTGCTCAATAGGCTTCGTGATTCAATTCTCAGCCATTTCAGCATCACCCAAATACCGTAAATCGTTGAAGTTGGCCAATTGTAACTTTGTAGTTAGCTACAAAGTAGGAAGTTAATAAAAAGTGTAATAATTTGAGCAAATGGATGCCTATGAGTTCAAATGATGACTTTTCAGAATCGGTGAAGACTGATGGTGAATCTCAAAGCTTCATTCAGTTTGTCAACTGAAGTTTAATAATATTTAATATTTATTTTGCATATTTTGGCATAAAATGGCGCCTTTTGCAAATTGCATGATAATAAATATTTTATTATTATTTTTTTTTGAACTTCAAGTCAGTGGCAATTCAACTGAAGGGCGACCAATTGAAAATCTTCTATTTCAGTCAGGGTTTTGAAATCTTGCAGTTCATAAGTTGGTGCGAATTTTCTTTATTTAAGTATGATGCCTTCATTTATTATTTACCAAGCTTCAAGAGAAATTTGTATTTTTCAAGAGATTCATACTCTCAAAAGACAAAAATCGTATTTTTCAAGGCAAAGGCGCAACTTCAAGGCAAATTCATATTTTTTCAAGCAAAGGCGAATTTTAGCAAAGCAAAGGCGAATTCCTCATCAATTTCCAAAGGTGATTTCATCGAACATATCTTTTTGCAGATTTCAGTTCACATTTATCAGCAATTTGAAGAATTCAAGGGCGATTTTCATTGAAGGAGAGCATACAAAAAACGTCTTTTTCCTCCTTGATTCTTAAATTTCTCTCAGATTTCAATTCGCATGTTCCTGAAATTGGCAAATTCGACGAGTTCAAACATCTGGATCA
>VDFB02087073.1:0-47650 GCA_007258455.2 Sequoia sempervirens | reverse complement strand
TTGAACTCTATGTACAATTTAAGGTTATAAATGAAATAATTTTCACACAAAGATTATTTTTTTCTATATATATATATATTCATTCAATATGAGCATAATAAAGTATTATAAACTTGAATGTGACATTAAGAACTATTTGCATAAAATGGGTAAATGGGTTTTGTGTTTTGGAATGAAAATTTATTAGTTGGAAATTGGCTACCAAATTGGCTATCAAATTCTAGAGTAAAATTATACGTCATGTTGAACGAATGGTTTTAAATTCATTAAAGGGTTTTTCTTTTTCAAAGATTTATTAGTGATGTGTTTTATCACTAAGATTTAATTAATGAGAATGTTTTTGAAAAAGTGATTCCATTAGTATAGTTATGTCTTTTATTAGTAAGATTGGGGAAAAAGTATTATTTTAAAAAGTTATTTTCTATATTCATTCAATATGATCATAGTAAAGTATTATAAGCTCGAATCTGACATTAAGAACTATTTGCATAAAATGGGTAAATGGTTTTTGTGTTTTGGAATGAAAATTTATTAGTTGGAAATTGGCTATCGAATTGGCTATCAAATTCTAGAATAAAATTATATGTCATGTTGAACGAATGGTTTTAAATTCATTAAACAGTTTTTTCTTTTTTAAAGACTTATTAGTCATGTGTTTTATCTCTAAGATTGAATTAACAATAATTCTTATGCAAAAGTGATTCCATTAGTATAGTTACATCTTTCAAATTAGTAAGATTTGGAAAAAGGTATTCTTTAAAAAAGTTATTTTGTTATTGTTTTTATTAGTTATAATGGTCATGACAAAAGAGTTTTCCAAATAGGAAAGATGTTATAAATAGTATCTACTTCATAATTTAGTGAATGCAATGAAAGGAAATACATACTTTGTATTGTTATTTTAATTGAATTAGAAGGTACACATTTTTTTTAGGGAAAATTAGGAAGATGTTACCAAATTTGTAGAACGATTTGTGTATGCATGTATATATATGTAACAACAAATATCGTGGAGATTCATCATACATTATTATTTTACTTGAATCAGAGGGTACACCTTGTTTTGAGGCAACATGAGAAACATGATACTAAATCTATACAAGAATTTGTGCACAAATGTATGTATATAACAACAAATATATGACGTCATATGTAAAACTAGAAAATCAATGCTCATTTTCCTCCCTACCATATTGGCATCAGGGAGCCCCATGGACTCTATCCAAATCCTGAGCAAGAGAAGGATGAAATGCACACGAGAGATGTCAAGCAATTTCATCATACATTACACAATAAAAATCTTGGGAAAACTTTGGTGTTTCCATATATAAAATTTGATATTGTTGTGTTTTCATCGATGTTGCAACTTGTAAGAAAAAACATATCTTGGTTTTTGAATCCCTTTGTATGCTTAAACCTAGTTCCTACAAATGAAATATAAGGGTATGCTAGTGGAAAATGAAGGAAAATAAAAAAGGAAGGATACAAATTAAGTATATAGGTAAAATTAATTTATACAATGTGAGGCTAAAAATAATGAATAATTTTTACAATTAGTTAACTAAAGTTGTCTATTGGTAGTGGGAAAGTGTCATACTTACACTATTGATCGTCTTTGACAAGGATGAGTTGCATTGGTGTAAGTCATAGGAGCATGAAATAATTTGAGATAGAGAGTGTACAATATACTAATTTTCTTCAATGCATATTATAATTTTGCTGGAAATTAATCAAAATGATGTACATACACAATAAAAGAGGTTAGCACTACTCGTTGAAAATAGAAGCAGATAAAGAAAAATATTTTGAATGCATGGCATCTTGGCAAGGGATTGTCTATAAGCAATCTATTGGATAAATTAAAAAGATAGTTGTGGGAACAATAAAAAATGCAATGATGGGTATGATGGGATCTGAAGGCAATAGAAATAGTCAAATACAAAATGAAAACTAAGTCAACCATGAAATTGTAAATGGTTTAGTTGAAAGGAGCAATAAACAACATTCTCATGTGTTTCTAGGGATGAACAATGTGATGGTATCAACAAATTGTTTGTCCGATCAGAAGCAAATGAGAGCAGGGTTTTGTTGCTGTCCACAACCACGTAAACCAATAGTCATTGTCCTCCCTTCCATATTGGCATCATGAAGCCTCATGAGCTCTAGCCAAACCCCCAAGCAAAAAAAGGAGTTAAGGTCCATGTAGAATCCCATGGACACTTATTCTATACCACACAAAAAGAGACTTGGGGAAGGACGTGTGTTTTGAATCAAATTTTGTAACATTGTAGTGTTTTCTTTTGGCTTGAGAAGTTCATGGAAAAGAGATATCTTGGTAAAGAATTAGTATAATGGGGTTTGAAGACCATTAGAAGAATATGGATAAAAGGAATATATAGAATAATGCACAATAAGTAGAAAGGTCCATCTAACTTCATAATGCAAGTTTAAATCTACCTATATTAAAAATATAACTACAATCTAAGGAAGAATATAGTCAAAGTAGTCAACAAATTGAGATGTCAATTGTTATATAGATTGGCTACTGATACATATGGTTTTTGAATCCCTTTTTGTGCTTAAGCCTAGTTCCTGCAAATGCGATTTAAGGGTATGTTAGTGGAAAAGCATGGAAAATCAAGAAGAAAGGATAAAAAGTAAGTATATGGGTAAAATTAATATATACAATGTAAGGCTAAAAACAATGAATAATTTTTACAATTAATTAACCAAATCTATCTATTGACAATGTGAAAGTGTCGTACTTACAAAAAATGTTGATTGTATTCAAGAATGGTGAGCTGCATTGGACTAACTCACAGGAGGATGAAAGAATTTGAAATAGAGAGCGTACAACACACTAATTTTCTTGAATGCGTATTATATTTCTGCAACAATATAAAACAAAATAATATACATATAGAATAAAAGAGGTTAGCACTATTTGTTGTAAATAGAAATAGATAAAGTGGAACATTTTGAATGCATAATATGTTGGTAAGGAAATTATCTATAAGTAATCTATTGGAGAAGTCAAAAAGAGAGGTGTGGAAACAATGACAAGTGCAATGGTTGGCATCATGGGATTTGAAAGCAAAAAATGTAACCACCTACAAAATGAAAACCAAGCCAACCATGACATTCTAAATGGTTAAGTGGAATGGAGCAACAAACACCACTCTTATGTGTTTTCGGGGATAAATAGTGTGACACTATCAATAGATTGTTTGTTCGCTGAGAAACACATGAGATCACTGTCTCGTTGTTGTTCATAACCTCATAATTTAATGCCCATTTTCCTCCCTACCATATTGGCATCATGAAGCCTCATGGGATCTAGCCAACCCCCAAGCTGAAAAAAGAGTTAAGGTCCATGGAAAATCCCATGGACTCTTATCATACACTACAAGAAAAGAAACTTGGGGAAAGACGAGTGTTTTGAATCAAATTCTATAACATTGTAGTGTTTTTTGTGGGCTAAGAGGTACACGAGAAACAAATATCCTGGCAAAGAATTAGCATAATGGGATTTCAATATGGTTAGAAGAAGATGGGTAAATGGAATATATAAAAGAATGGACAATAAGTAGAAAGTTCCATCTAACTTCATAGTGCGAGTTTAAATCTACCTATATTAAAAAGACAATTGCAAACTAAGGAAGAATATAGTAAAAGTGGTCCTGTTGATACATAATGGACATTTTGCTTTACAAGACGGGGGAAAAAGAATGTCATACAAAATATTGAAACAAAACAAGCAATCTATGGGACAATTGGCTTGTTCAAAATAGAAACAAGTAGATGAAATAGAAAAATTGTAAAAGAAGTATTAGGAAAGAACTTTAAGAATTAGAGATAAATGAGAGATGATCGAAACCCACAAGAAACATGGTGATACAAGAGAAACAATCTCTATAAAAGCTGGCCTGTTTAAACAAAATTGCTCACATGGTGAAAGACTTGGCTTCTGTTTGCATCTATGCAACTAGGCGGTTTTGTGGTTTTTATTAGTAGCCCCAAGTAGTTTGTTGTAGGCAGCTTGAAATAGATGAGGGAAAAAGAATATCATGTAGCATATTGATATAAGATTCAAGCTACATTGTTTCGTAGTAGATATTGAAGACAAATAGAGGAATTGTATAACAAGTATTAGAATAACACTTGTTTGGTAGTAAATATCATATAGAAAGAGAAAAATTGTATTGAGTGCCCTGAAAGATAGACAGATGTACATATGCATATATCCAGACAAAGATATACACACGTATGTATATCTAAACATGATTGTATATTATGTTTATCTATATTTATGTAGTCTATGATTTTAAGTAGAGTTTAAAATAACATGTATAAGTATTGTCTATGTTGTGTTAAAATCACCAATACACAGTTATAGCATTGAATCATATAGTATTGAGATGTTGATAAGAACAGAGCATTTAATTGTGTAGTATGTGTAACATATTCATAATGCCAGAATGGCTCTTGTGGCAATGCAACTGAATCAATATGTTTTCTTGCATATTTTGCAGTATACTTTCCCACACTGTAACATTGAATATTGCATTTACTTCCTATTGCACCATTGCACCACAATACATATTATATATATATAGATATACACATATAGAAATATATATATACATGTACATATATACATATACATATATACACATACATATATATAGATATACATATATAGATACATATATATACATATATATACATACATATATATATGCATGCATATATTGTAAAATTGGGCTCCACTATTTTCCATTAAATATTATATACAAACAAACAAATTGTAAAAGAACTAAATTAGGAAAACACTGGAGAATGACATACATCTGATTCTTAAGTATCATCCTAATACCTCTTACAACTGTTACATAGACTGCTTCCCTTTTATGAATATGTTGCATGATACTATTTTTCCGTCATTTGTTCAAAGCTTCCTATAACAAACTATTAATCACCGTTGTTTTTTTCTTTGTAAGGAAAGAAAATGTATTAGTTAAGTTGCATTGTTGAAAGAGCCATTGCAGTGTTGCTTGCATATGAGGATATTATAAGAATAGTCATCCTTGGGTATTTTCTATAATAGATTTGAGGGTTTTGAAACTATTGTGCTATGAAGTGTGTAAGTCGTTTTACATGGGTATTTTGCATAAATGTTTTGTCCATAATATTGAATACCAAACAATGCAGCTCAAATTTCCAATTAAGCTTGTGGTGTTATATGCATTTTGGACAGATTATTCCATCATATAATTGTTGCCACAACATAGAGAAAGTAGGTGGTGCCTTGAAGAATTGGGTTTGAATAATTGATTTGGAAAGTTGGAAGGATATACATATTTTTTGATCTTTATAGAGTTCTATTACAATTTCCCTAATTCTCTATATGTAAACATGGGTTGGGGGTGGTGGAGTTGTTGTCCTCGATACATGGAAGCTAAATGGTAAGTTTTTTTTTTGCATGAGGGTGAAGCTTAACAATTACATGGGCTAGGGGTGGTGGAGTTGGTGTCCTCGAACAAGGTAAATACAATATTCAATGTTGCAATATGGGAAAGTATACTTTGATGAAGTTATCCTATCAAAAGATCCATTGTGGTGTTGGTTTGATAGCAGAATATTGTTAAAATCATCGCATTTGCCTCCATATTTTAGCAGATTGCAAGGTTTTGAAACTATGGTGCTCTAGAATCTATAAGTCATTTCACATGGGTATTTTTTAAAAGCATTGATGGTTAATTAATTGAGATTGGAAATAATGGATAGTTTGTAAATAATGATTTTACTACAATTCCAGCACCCACAAAGAGTGATAATCTCTTTGAAGTCTCCAAAATGGGTATAACGTCAAAGATTAAAACATATAACAAGAAGAAATTAACAATAAATTAATCATATATGCGAAACACCCATGTAAAAAAGAGTATAACCCCACAAACTTCATTGAAAATTCCAGCTGCATCAGCTCATAATAAATATTATAGAGAAATAGAGAAATTATAAAAGAGGTATTAGAATAACACTAATGTAGCTTGGATTCTCGATCAAGTCTATATATATATATATATATATCCCTGGCTGGTTTGGTAGGAGAGTATTGTAAAAATTGTCGACTTCAGCTTCATTTCCTGGGAGGTTGAAGGGTTTTAAAACTGTTGCCCTCCTGAATCTGTAACTAAGTATACATGGGTGTTTTGCAAAAATGATTTATTTATTTGTTTATGTTAAAACTGTTGCTGTGCAGAATCTGCAAGTCATTTTGTATGGGTATCTAGCATTATGGTTTTATATGGATGAAGAAATTGTAGTTAAATCTTGTTTCTTTCACCAAAAAAATATATTTTTCCCAAAAGATGAAAAGATAATTGTAGGAACATGGACAAATGTAATATGTAGAGTATACTATGGTTACTACAGTCAAGTGTATGTAAGTATGTGGTTGTGGTTTCCGCCAGGAATTCTGTCAGGCGAGCGGTGAATTGGATTTGCCGACACTGGGGACACCATTCAGTGGGAACTTGTATGGGTTTTTCTTTTCTTTTTTGGCGACATGGAGCTTGGTAATTTCATGAGTTGGCAATGGTGGAGCTGGTGGACTCAATACACAAGAACTGAAAGCGACGGATCTAGTGGGTGCAGTGTTGAGAGGGCCTTGGAAGA
Organism: Sequoia sempervirens; assembly: GCA_007258455.2. Classification (NCBI taxonomy): domain Eukaryota; kingdom Viridiplantae; phylum Streptophyta; class Pinopsida; order Cupressales; family Cupressaceae; genus Sequoia; species Sequoia sempervirens. Next base: position 40,969 of record VDFB02087073.1, on the reverse strand, counting down.
GGTTGGGGGTTTCTTTGAGGCGAGAGATGTAGTGGTTGGCGGAGTCTTTAGTTGCCCTATGTTGGGTTTTGGCTTCTCCCTTGGTGTTACTACTTTTGATGTTGTTGTGGTTAACACTGAGTGCTGGAGGGCTAGTATGTAGCCCTTTGTGTTTTCTAGTGCGGTGTGTTTTCCCCTTCTACTTTGTTGTTCCCGTAGGGAGTGTGCGGTTGCTCGAGTGTCCTTGGGGTTTTTGGGTTGAACAAGAGGCTTAATTATGGTTCTGCTCGGTGTAGTAGGATGGCTTGGGGGCTTTATTTGTTGGCCTTTTCTTCTTCTCACTTCCGTTGGGTTGTTCGTTGTGGTTGTGTGTTCTCTGTTTGGGGGCTATCTTTTGGGGGTTTTTTTAGCAAGGAAAGTCTGTGGCCCTTTGTGTTTTCTAGTGTGGTGTGTTTTCCCCTTCTGCTTTGTTGTTCCCTGCAAGGAGTGTGCAGTTGCTCGAGTGTCCTTGGGGTTTCTGGGTTGAGGAAGAGGCTTATTTTTGGTTCTGCTCGGTGTAGTAGGATGGCTTGAGGGATTTATTTGTTGGCCTTTTCTTCTTCTCACTTCCTCTGGGTTGTTCGATGCATCTGTCTATTCTCTATTTGGGGGCTATCTTTTGGGGGTTTTGTCGGCATGGTTGTGGTTTCCAAATGGTAGATGAATTTTAATGTCTATTATCTTGGTTTGGAACCTGTTTTGGGTGGTTGGCCCATAAGATGGAGCGACTATGCTACTCAAATGAGGTTGTTCTCTTCCCTGTGCTCTGTTGGGTTTGGTGTGGGTCTATGTTGGTGTTATCAGGGGTTTTTCTTGTTGAGAGCAGAGATAATTTTGAAGACCCATATGTTGTTGCTATTGTTGCTTGCTAAGGTCCTCCTTCTCACTATATTCTCTTCCTTCTCTCTAAATACTAGGTCTTCTTTTGAGGTGAAGGCCTCTCCTTTGGAGGTGGAGTCCTCTCCTTCTTAGATTGAGGTGTATTATACGGATAAAGGTCTCTTCCAACTTTTCCCATTGAGGGGGATCCCATTTCTATTGAGGTGGAATGTTGGTGTGTTGGTGTGTTGTGGCTGTGGTGGGTTGGACGAGCTTGGTCTTGTCTCCTATAGAGGTGGAGTGAGCAATTGGTTTTTATGGAACATGCTTGGAGCCTCGAGCTCTTGTGATGATCTCTCCTATAGAGGTGGAGAGGGTATGTTGTGCAATATTTTGTCTACTTTTGGGGCTCTACTTCTACAGACCTATAACTTAGTTGTTTCTACCAGTGGTATGGAGAATAATCTTCCCGAAAGGACTGTATGTTATCACCTAGTTGTTGAGGATTTTCTCCGTCTGGGTCCCCGAAAACCTAGTTGTGTCAGTTGTTAGTCCCCGCCAAAACCAATGGGTTTGCCATCCCATGTAGTGATCTGTACTAGAGGTTTACAAAATAACTTGTAAATTAAATCTAATTGCAGTAATTTCCCCGATCCAGACAGAATTGTATGATTATGTTGTTTTACCCTTGAAATTATAGACTAAGTTCACTTAATCCTTTACAAAACTCAATGAAATTAACTAATTACTAAAATATTGTAATTAGAACTTAAATGCCAAATTGAAAATACTGGAAAGAAATTAGAGAGAATGTAAGATAGGAGATAGAAGAATAATAAGATAGAAGATAGAAGAATCAGATGCAAGTTGATAACGAAGTTCGTCCAATCAGGACTACGTCTCCGGGTCCACTTCTCAATGTTGGACCGCTTTTATTAATATCGCCAAGCACCTAAAGATGTCTTCTTACAATATTCAAGCTTCAAAACACCTGCACAAAATTCCTCACAATCTCTCACTTTTACAATTTTGGTGTATAACAACACCTTGCAATTCTTCCTCTCAAAAAGAATTCAACTCTCTCAAAAGAATTATTTCTCCAAGTAGACTTGCTTATTTTCAAGCCAAAACTCTCCCCCTTTTATACAAATTTATTTGCTAATATGGGCTAAAACCATATTATTTGCAAATATACCCATATTTCCTATTACAAGAAAAAAGTTCAATAATATCCTCCTTTAATAATTTTTGGAAAGATAATATCCCCTCAAAATAATTGTCTTTCCATTTGAATGGTTACGAATGAATTTATTCTCTATTATTTAGGGAATATTTTATATAAGGTTTTATTTGACCCCTTAATTTATGAATACTATTCCTAATATTTCTGTGTAAAGGAAAATATTCTAGGCCTCTAAAAATATGGGATAATTTAGGCCTATAGGAAAAAGGGATTTAGCCTTATTCTAAGGCTTTGAAAAAACAATTGAATCTTATAGAGAAAATGGTGGGCGGTGATCCCACCATCCTCTCCTCCTTTTAAGTTTTTCCCCTAAAGACAAGGGAGACTTCCCATATAAGGTGGGATACCCCCTATTCCTTAGGTGGCATCCCACTTTAATAGGTGGTGCCCACTTTATATATATTTTTCTTTAACAAATATGGTTTAATCCATATTTATGCCATGTCATATACTCTTGCCACGTCACCACTTACCACATCACCATGCTGACGTCATGATGACATCATCATTTTGACTGGTCAACTCTTTTTGTCTGCAAACTTTGACCAGCTCTATTTTGCTCATACAGACTCTATTTTTGAAACCAAATATAGTTTCAAAATCAGCGCGACGAGCTCTACAACTTGGTGTCATTTTTGTCTCATTTTGAGATGATCAATTTTTTGCCTTTTTGAATGCCTGATTTGCATGTTTGACCAGACCTTTGACTACACATAACTTCTACATACGAACTCCTTTTCTACGTTCAAATTGTCGTCTCAGGACCATGTCAGTGAGCTGTGTGATGAGTTGCTCTATGTATGATGATGCTAGTTTCATGAGATTCTGAGATTGTGAAATTTTTAGGTTTTCCAGGATCCACCGGATCACCCTCATGTTGTTGATACTCTTTTGTGTTGATTTTATACTTGGTTTGTGATGGTGATCAGTTCACCATTTTGGTTGTGTGTGGATTCATAGTTTGGATGTTTTGTTGAACTTGACATTAATTATGATGCTTGATGATACATTTCATGGTGATTATGTTATATGGTTATGTTATGGTTTTCTTTAATAATATATGTGGTGATGTTGTGATTCTATGCTATTATGGTTTTTGATGTGTTTTCTAGTGAGTCTTGGTGAATGGATGGAGTGGCATCACTTGCTCGCGAGTGCCCTCCTATCCCGCGATTACCTTTCATGGTGTTTCTGCAATGGAGATTTACATACTACTTGACGTTTGTTTCTATGCAGGATGCAGGTATTGGACACCGACTCCACCTGCTTGATAGGATTGAGCATGTCCCATAAACCCAATGGGTATGATGTTGAAAAGGGAGTTGATAAGGAAGTGTCCCCGTCCCAAGTCCGTCACCTTGTTGTGAGTCTTACGGTGTCGTGGTCTTGACCTTGTCTTTGTTTCAATATTGGTTGTTGTTGATTATTTATTTATTTGTGGATAGTTGTTATTTAGTTAATCTTTATTTTATGTGTGATTAATTAATGTTATTTAGTTGATATAATTATTTGTAGGAAATTGTAGTTAAAGTTAATTAATTAAATTTTCTTGATTGAGTGAATAGTTTAAATAAAAATATTAGATCCTATAATGAGAATTAAAATTTTAAATTTGCATAAGGTAAGTGGTATTAATGCTTGAATTTTTAAATTAATTAAATAACATATAATGCTTTATTATTAACAAAAGAAAATAATTAAAAAAAATTAATTAGTTAAATTATAATTAGAATATTTATGGGAGTGAGTGGGGAATTGAATAAAAATTCTTGTTTAAAAATATTCTCGGAGAGAATATTGGCATGCTATGAATGGCAAGAAGTTACTTCACGGAAAGAAAATTGGCTGTAGAATTGTTTTTGGGGGGTTTTTGGTTAAAAATTTGAGGAGGATTTCAGAGTATATTTTTGGGCTCATATTTTGCATCTTATTGGAAGTGAAGATTCTGGAAAGGTCTTAGAAGTTGAACTCTGAAGGCGAACCTTTGCTCCAACCCTCATTCCTTCAAGCTTCAGGAAAACAGGTTCCTTTACTATTTATTTAATTGTTTTCTTGTTTTGAAAAGATTGCCTGAAATTTTATGTATAAGAGAAAATGATTATTTAGTAGAAGCTTTGTTTTAAAAAAAGAAGGGTTGTTGGAAATTGTCGTGAATTAGTTAGAATCCTCTGCAGAAATGTTTGTTGAAAGCTTCTGAATAGAAAAGTTTGTTAAAAGTTCCTTTGTAGAAAAATTCTGTTGATGACTTTTGAAGTTTCACCGTGATTATTTTGTTGCCTCTGTAGAAAACTTTACAGTAAAATCAGCGAGCCTCATAAAAAAATATATTGTTAAACAATAGGAAAACTACAAAAGAAAACAATAGAAAACCTCTGCAGGTTGCAAATGGAATCCTTTGTCAAAATTATGAATTTGAAAACCCCTGTGGAAATTTTCTTTACTATTTCTATAAAAAACTTCTATGTAAATAATTTATTTTTCTATTGTTAAATCTTGCTGATATGCCCAAATGAAGTCTTTGAAATAAGTGTTATATATATATATAAATAAATATATATCATACAAATTATATATATATATATATATATATATGTATATATATATATATATTTATATAAATATATATCATACAAATTATATATATATGTATATATATATATATATTTATATAAATATATATCATACAAATTATATATATAAATATAAAGTATATGTTCTATGAAATTTTATGAAGAAATTGGTTATTTAAAATAAACCCATAGTAATGTTTCCATACGGAATTATTTTATAAAAATATATGTATAAATAAATAAATTGATTGGGGAGGGGGTCGGCCACTGCTGTACCCCCCCATGTGGGCAGCCTACAAAGCTGCACACAACAGTCCTTTGGACTGTTGTACGCAGCCTTGGGGGGCCCACGGCCTCCCCTATGGGGAGGTTCACAGCCTCCCAGGTTGCAGATTTTTTTTGTAGAATTTAAAATTTTATTAAATATAAATTTTCATTCATTTTTTTTTACTATTTATTTATTTTGCTTTATATTAATATATATTTATTATATATATATAATATATATGTATATATGTATATATATATAAATATATAATATGTTGTGATTTGTGGGGAATTATATAATCAAGTATTTTTTATATTTAAATATATATCTATATATATATAATGTATGTATGTGTGTGTGTGTATATATATATACATATATGTATATATGAGTATGTACTGGTTGCAAAGATATAAAAATATTTTGAATGTTAGTATTAATGTTCGGTTTTGTGTTATATGGGACAAATTTTAAAATGAATAACTTATAAATTAAATTGAGTGTTTTTTTTTTTACAAATTAAGTAAATTGGGAAATTTTCTCTTTTAACTTTCATGGTTGAGAATATATTAAAATTGCATTCTTTTACTTAACCTTACGGTTGAATAGTTGTATAATTCTTTGGTTTTTCTTTACTTTGTTCATGGTTTCACTTAATTGGGTTATGTCATGTGGGAAAAACCCTTAAGTTAGTCTATCCTTCTATAGAAGCTTAAGTTGTCATCTAAGACTTCTAGAGGCATGGGAAAGTGGTGAATTGCTTTATGTTTTTTTTAAATTTTTGATGATCCTATTTTGGTTATAGTCGTGATCTTGAGTTTAGGTTTGGGTTGTACCATGTTTATGGGTGTATATTCATATGATTTTGTGAGAGTACTTGTTCTTGGAGAGTACTTTTCTAGGGAGAGTGGCTCTACATGGGTGTCGATGCACAAAGGGGCTGTCAGGATAACCCACGTTAGAGTTTTAGTAATAAGTGATAACCTAATTAATTAATTAGGGGGTGGGTAGTTAAACATTAACAAGATAATTATGGATACCTCATCCACCTGCTAGTGCTTTCGCAAACTAAAGGTGGGATGAGAAGGCCATGGTTGGCAAGATCGTTGCCTCATCTCCATGAGAGGTTAATGGTTCCGAACGAGTCACCATATGGGGCCGACGCCTAGTGAGGCTGTCAGGATAACCATAGATGGGGGCCGGCACCTAGAGATAGGCAGTCAGGATAACCCATGTAGGATTGTATGGTGACACTCTCCTCTAGCTATCCCTTGAGTTGTTTTGTTGCTATCCTTTGGAAGTAGTCTTTTGATGTTATGTTTCCCTTTATGTGTGTGTTAGCTTTCCATGCTTGGAGTTTAGTCTTGTGTATTTGATTGGATGTTCTTGGTCGGGAAACCTTTCTTATTTACTCCTAGCACGGGGGTGGTAAGGTGGAATGTGCTACGCACCCCGTTGGGTTCCCTATCTTGCAGTTGTACCTTTCAGTGCAGAGTTTTCCAGAGACAACTTGATCTAGAGTTTATATGTTTCCAGATGTATACTTGTACTTCTACTATACTGTGTATTGATTTGTTACCTTCCCATGTGAATGGGTAGACTTATGATGTAACCTTGAGTAATTGCTCAGTGAGATGTACTTGTAGATTGATGTAATTTATAATCACATTATGTAATTCATTCTTGAATCATAATTGTTAATATCGTTAAGATTGTGTTATATTTGAGTAAATATGTTCTATATATTTCTAAGTAAAATCTATTATGAATGCATGTATGGTTTCTATATGGTTTATTCTTGTCTCATTGCATAACTTTAATAAATGTTTAAATGAAGACATGTGAATGAATGAGTTACGTTAGTAGAATTGGTAATTACTTTTATCAACTTTGTTATGGGATAGATTACGTAATGTCACCTCGTGTACCCCAAGGGACTTAGGTGTTTAACTTGTAATTATTAACTATGTTAGTTACATTAGCAAACTTAGTGTTTATTCTTTATGTTTTCAAAAAAAAAAATTTGTTGCATTTTTAGTTGTCCTTTGGGGTTTGCGCAACGGGGCGTTTAGCAATGAAATTCACTTGTTAATTGTGTTTTGGAAATCGTAGTTTAGAACATCCTTACAAATTGGATTGCTATATAAATCAATATATTTATAATGGCATTCGATTGAAACTTAAAGGTAAATATATATATATATATATACACACACACACACACATTACATGTGAAAGACTGTATTGGATTAGATTGTTGTGTAAATATCTCTCCATCTTTTGTATTTCATTCGAATTCACCTCCAAGTATTAGATAATGCGAATGTTAGTTCATATTAGATATTCAAATTGTAAGGTTGAAGATTGGTTTATGTAGCTGAAGTTGTAGAAATTATATCATATAAGCCTTAGCCGCATCGACTATGTTTCCTTGCCTATGCCTAATTCCATGTATTTCCTTACCACATGTTTGATGTTTAAGATGCTTGGTATTCAAAATTTAGATTGTATTTCGTTCCACTTCTGTGAGTATGTACTTTGATTTACATTCCATTACCTATCATTTGAGTACATATAGTAAACTACCGACTTCATTCAATATTATATGTGTTTGATATTTGATGTAAATTGACATTTTGTTTATCATATATATATATATATATGCATAGATTCATTTAATCTTAAGTCATGTTTACTTCTCATGACCTGAAAATATGTATTATATACAATAGTAGGAAAATGTTTAACCATATATATATATATATATATATATATATATACATAGGCACAAATGTATAGACATATATATATATATATATACCTATATTTATGTTTAATGTTATTATTATTTTTGTTTATATATATATATATATATATATATATAAGCATGTTTAATAAGGATATATCAACAAAATCTTTTGTGTTGTGAATAAATATTCGTAGAAAAGCGGGTTGAAATTATGAAAGAAAAGATGGTTTTTATGGGAAATAGATTATCTTTTGTGAGATGAATATTTAGGAATTTGAAATGGTTACTTGTGAATTCACTATGTACCCCTTGATTCTTTTTTGGATTTGAGTTAATTGTGTGAAGTAATGTGTTTGATTCTTGAAATGAGAATGATTGTGAGCTATTGTTCAATTTTTAAGTCATTGTATGAGATGGGCATTGGAAGTCTTCTAGAGGCTTGGGAATTATGTCTTGGTTGAATTTTTGAGTTTGACCTTTGAATTGGTTGATAATATTCATGCTTCATGTTATTGAGGGTCTTTAGCCATGCACTACTTGTTTGTTAATATGACTGTGTATCATGAGCGAGATGGTCCATACCTTGCTCAGGATTTGTACTTTGTGTGGTTATCATTTCATGTGCATGATGGCTACTCCCCTATTATTGTTATTGAGTCTCCTATCTGCTAGAAGGGGAGTGACTCTCAATGGGGGTTGGCACACAAAGTGGCGCTAGGGTAACCCATGTGGGAGTTTCATAATTAAGTGATAACATAAAATCAACTAGGGGGTTGGGTAATATACACACTAATCAAGATAAGTGAATGCCTTGCCCATGCCTATAGTGCTCGTTTAGGCTAAGGATGGGTTGAGAAGGCATAGTTGGCAAGACCAACTTCCTTGTCCTCATGAAAGGAAGATTGGTTCCGCATGTGTCACCCTATGGGGCCGACGCTTAGTGAGAGATTGTCAGGGTAACCATAGATGGGGGCCGACATCTAGACTGTCAGGGTAACCCATGGATGGGGGCTGGCATCTGGACTGTTAGGTTAACCCATGTTAGGACCATGTGATGACACTCTTCCCTCGACAAACTTGTATTTCCTTGTTTTTTCTCTCCCCTTGGTGTGTGATGTCCTCTGGAAGTGGTGTATGTTCTTATGTGTTTTTAAAGTTTTTGTTGTGACAATTGTCCTTTGTTTAACCTTGTGTGTCAGTTTTTGGTCGCCTCGTGTGTTGTTGTTGTGGGGACCTTGTGTTATCTCCTAGCATGGGGGTGGACCTTTTGGTTCCACATGGTCAGGTGGAATGTGCCTTGTACTCCATTGCATTTTCTCTAGCATTGATTGTTCGTGGTGACTACTCTAGTTAATGTGGACTACTACACTTGTTCTAGTTCAAATGGAATATCTTCATGTAATTATACTAAATTGAAAACAGTTGTATCATGTATTGTATCTATGATGTATAATCTCCCCAATTGATCTTGGGGAATCATTGATGTAATGATGTAATGTTGCAATTCCTTGTTGAATTCTCTCTCATGTAATGAATAATGTAAATGATATTTATTGCATATGTTAGTTAATTGAGTGATCTTTGATATTGCTATGTTGATGACATGTTATGGATAATTCATATTGATAGATGGTTTTGTTTAATGTGATGAATTATAATTCTTGTTAGTCTAATTAATGGGATTCTTGTAACGTAACCTCGAAACCTTAAGAGGACTTAGATTAGAAAATAAGTTTTAGTTTCATTTGCAATCTTAGTATGTTGCACTTTAAAAAAAAAAATCTATCTTTAGGTATTATAATGTGTTGTCCTCTAGGGTTGAACGTGGCATAGCATTACAAATATTAACTATTTTGATATTTTCTTACAACATACAATTCTTATGTGATTAATTCATTATTGTTATCATTTTGTATATGGAACTAATACATTTCAAGGACTATAGTCATTCTAATATTTTATAACTCTATAAAAATAACTATTCGTCTCCAATACTAATTATATAATATTAATCTCTTTTTTAAAAATATTGATTAACATATTAAATTTAGAGACATTAAAATATTCATCAATGAGTTGTTGAATGTACTATACAAAAAAAATGTGGAGCAAGATTAATCAAGTTTATTATGGAATTAAATATTGGATAAGGGTTGGTTTATATCCATAATATGAGATAACACATTTTCATTATTTGGTCTTATATTTCAAAACCCTATTAGTTCTCTAAAAACTAAAATTTATATTTTGATTAATATTATTGCCAAATTGGATGGCACACTATGTTGAACGTTTAATTTCTAAACCATCTTTTATATAACATTAAATTTTTGACATGAAACGATTATTATGTTTAACATTTTTAGCTTTGGGGATTAGGGTTTACTTATTGATTTATAAAAGTAGGAATCATTTGATTTTATGACATAAGAATATCTAATTTTAGATAATTATATAAAAATATAAAGAACTTATTATTTCAATAAGTTGACAAAAATATAATTTTTTTTTTCAAATTTTGCAAGGGTAGCTTGAATACTGTAGAATTTAAGAACAATCTAATTTTGTGTATTAGATATTTTTTGCGGTGAATGATTTTACACACCATGTAATTCTATAAGAAAGGATAACTAGGTGGTTCATATGATGAAATTTGAATTATATTTAGCATAGGAGTGTGAGTCATGGGTGTTTAATTTTTCACAGGGATATGATTATACATAGTTTTATTAAGGAGAGGTGTGCATCCAACTATAAATAATTACATTATTAATTATATATTCATCTCTACTTCTTTACCATAGTATAAATTTAGAAGTTTTTTCATACAATTGCAAAATTCATGGGATCCAAGGCATTAATATAAATTAGGACCAAAAGAACTTGATTAGAATTAAGAGGAATCACATCTTTTAGAATCTAGAATTTAATGTGTGGATAAAATCATTTACTTTTATATTAAAGAATAAAAATAATGATAAGGGGCATTGAGATTTATAGGAATTCTAAAATATCCCAGGAATAATTTTTTACCTCAATGCACTTGGTTATTGATCCAAAAAATTGACTATCATACCTTTTATATGATTTCTCATCTAATGGGAAGAGTATATAGGCTACATCTTCATGTTAAACAAATCAAAATTATATGAAAGATCAATAAAAGAAAAATCAAATCAATTCAATTTCTTATTCATCATTTCATGCACAAATAAGTAGTTGAAGCCAAATAATTTAACCATTTAAAAATAAAGCACATGTTCTTGAGATTATAAATTAATAATAAACTATAAATCTAACCTAATTTATTTTATAAAAAAGTAAAAAATAAACGTGGGAGGAGACAGGAATAAGATTTAGCCTAATTATTTCCTACTTAAATTTGGTTTGAGTTCATAAATCCAACTTGAAAATTCATATTGTTTGACAAAGTTTTCTTGAATCAATACAAAAGATGATAAGCTTTTTAAGGATAAATCAACCATGATAGAATGAATTGGAAAGCACCATGCTCATGTGTAGAATAACAACACAAATTATCATTATTGTTAAAATTTTAATTTTTATCTAACAATCAACTTATTTATTCAAATTTATAGTGTCTTACAATCAACAAGACACTAGTGACATGAAACATTCACTTGGATTCATCCAATCCTCCATGAACCTATAGAAAATATGATATAATAATTGGTTCAAATGGAAAAAAATTGATCAAGATGGAAAAAGAGAACACATAATCCAAAAGGAACCTAAATAATGGAAAGGCCTAATTCAAACTTACATAGTTATAGATGTGTTGGAATGAACAAAAATGTTCCTTTATAATGATCTTTCTCAAACAAGTCACCTGATATGCATCTAATTAGTCCATGTGAAAAATTGGTTCACTAAGTGTCAATTCTCCATATGAGATGGACTCAATAGGTAACCTACATGTAACTTTAAAAAAGAAACAAGTATCCATTCTTAGAATGCATACACATTTCATAAAAAATGCACACTCATTTAAGAATGGACAACTAAACCGAAACAAGTGTCCATTCTAAACATGTATGCATTTAGATTTTGGATTTTGTTCCTAATTAGGTACATGTGTTTTAAGAAACATGTATGCATTTCTTGCGATAAATTTCCCCCCCATGATACGTCTACTAAAAGCGGACTCAACTTCTTGAACTTACCTATATATAGTTTTGGTACAAAAGGCTCCAATTAGCTTCTCCTTTAAAATCTCCATTTGCAAGTGGTATATGTTTAGATCTTCAAGTTCAAGTAATAATTTTTTTCTAATTGTGATATTAATTGATAAGAGTTTATTCAAACTTCAAGCAACACTAAGATGTTGAAACCAATAAACACATTTAATAATAATCTTCAAAAGTCACTCAAAAAATCCCAATTTGTATATTCTTCATATATAAAAAATTCCATTTATAGGTGATAATAGTAACTCTTTAATATGATCTCTTATCTAAATCCAATGACAATCTTGTTTAATATTTTTAAATTCTAGTGTTAATATCAACTAAGATTTCTTTTAGTAGTACCTTTCATCTACTCCAACATTTATATTCCTCTTATTGCTCTGAATCAATCTCCATAAAATCTTGCAATTATTAAAAAATAATATTTAATTCTTTGAAGAAAAGTCTATTAATTCACTCATCTTCATATAAATCCTATAATAATAAATACATTCATAAAATTAAACATACAAATCAATTATCAAATGATATGATTTTATATACAAAACAAAATTAAACTAATTTTTTCTTTTAGTAGGTTATTCCTTGTATCTCTAAGCTCTTTGACTATCCTATTATATTTATCATTCAAATCCTTCTTGTAATTATAATAAACCTAATTTGTAAGCACAATCAAGTATCAATAATTTCCACGATTTGTCCTATTTTTTTGTTTTATGTCTTTTAAATCTTTCATAATCTAGGATCAATTTCATAACCAAAGTCAAACTCAAAATAATATTCTAAGTTTCATAATATAGGTATATGTCATAAACATAGTTAAAATAAATGGCGCCGCTTCTTATAAACTCCCTACGTACCTAAGAGAACTTCACTAATTATATCTCTCTTTTTCACATTTCATTTCTTAAAATGAAATAAATAATTTTACACCATGTTTTGACTCATGACCTATTCAACGACCAAGTATGATTTCATAATTTAATTCGTAGCTCAAAGTTCAATATCCAAAATTAAATTTAAAATAAGGGTTCCATATAGCATTTAGAATCAAAAGTACACTTCCATGTTCATTGAGACTCAATTGAATCTACTTTTGACATATGCTCATAGTTTGAATAAATACCCCTACTTTGGGGCCCCATGTGTATGCTGAGAGGTTGGCAGCCCTAAATAAAAAACAAATGATAGAAAATTTTACAGCTCATGGTGTAGAGCATTGTCATCCCAGTGTTCCTACTTTTAAATTTCTTAAAGTTCCATCATTCTCTTTTGGACTAAACTATCAAACTTATTCCCATCAAGGACTAATGTGGTATTCATACCTTCCACATCATCTCTTCACATGCTCAATGACCATAAAAATTAATAGAGTAGAGCAAAGGCGGTGATATTGGTAGTTAAGGGCAACACTACTCCAAACAAACTAATCGACCTATAACACTCCATAGTGGCCGGTTTGAATAGATGTCTATGTCTACATGGTATGCCAAGTCATTTGTTTCCCTAGTTGAAACCTCCACTATAATAGGCAACCACTTTCATTCCCTTTAAATGGCAACCAATGGCTAAATAGGCAAAGAAAATGGTGAAGACTTAGTTATGTCAATTTCCCATAGCAAGTAGTCTACATATATCACTCATATATGACACAAAAGAGCGATGCCTTAAGATTCATGACCGGATACCATGAGTCAATGGCAAATTAAAATGAAAAATCTACGACTAAAACAAGGCACCAAGTTAATAACTTTAATTTTAAGACCTAAAGGTTTTTAGGACCAATTTGTAAACCAAATATGCAAAGACTCCAACAGAATGAAAGATAAGCCTACAAATTTAGACACATCATGTTGAATCAATTTGTACTAGAACTTGTGGCATGAACTTTGATGGACTTGATATACATTGAGCAAAGGCTATGCAAAGATCCTATAAACATTTTATGGACCTCATGTTTAAATGGGGAATCCATGTATGACCAAATAATTTGAAGTAAAGATAATTCATGGTCAAGCAATGTGCACCCAAACGATTAAGGGTTTTTAATAAATTTAATAATTTCATGAGGAGCTCAAGGTATATATGAACAAGGGTTGTAAATTATGACTTCTAAACTAGGATTAAAGTATAAATAAAGTATCTTCATAGAGACTTGTAAATGTATAAGAATGAGAACTCAAGAGTATAATCATGCATTATAAAATAATTTATGGAACAAGTTACTAAAATCTTTCAAACTTGTGTGTATGAATAAAGATTATGTAGGAGCACTTAGAGGTGTAAGAGCTAATAGGACTTTTGAGTAATTTTGTGGTTTTGACAATTCGTTTCAATTTTTTTAGCATTCTAGTGGTTGTTTGTGGGATAGGGTTTTTCATTTCTTGCATTTAAGGTTCACCATAGGGCTAAAAATCTCTTTAAACCCGAACAATTCTATGCCTTTTCACCTTCTCTATTTTTTCTATTTGCTCGTTGACCTATGCTAGGTGGTTGCCAGTTCCTTATGTAGCAACTTGAGTCATTGATGTCATGCATTTACTGACCCCTAAGTCCTAGTTTTGTTGGTTGCCTCTCTTTTAAAATATTTGTTAAATTTTTCCTGTGGGGTCATGAAATATTTCCTAAAAAATCTAATGTTTTATTTCTTAGGTCTAAGTCTAAAGTTTTGTCTTAAATATTTGTCGACCTAGTGAATTCCCTCGTATTAAGTCATAACTATAAGCATGTGCTTAAAAATTGTTTTAAGTCAAGTGGTGATTGGTCCCACAAGGACATAGGTTCGCTTCTTTTTCATCCGCATTATCCCACACTAAATAAAATATTCACTAAAAAAGATGTGTGGTGGTGCGGGAGGACGCCACGTGTCCATCCAGTACAATGATCACCACAAGGTTTCTACAATGTTGGTGACAGGCACGTGATCCAAGGGCTATTAGTGTGCCATATGGCACCATCCTAGCCATTCCTTGCAATTCTGCAAAGGTTCACATATGAAGACCTTGGTTAACTACAGGGGTGCAGGAAGAAGCCAAGTGGCAAAATCTCAACCGTCAGATGAAAGATCAAAGCAATCTAAAAGATTTTGCTAAGTATGGAGGCTTCAAAGAGGAAAATAATGGGTGTGCATCTTAAGACATGTGGTGGCTTTCTGGCGAAGTATGGCAGAGATGTTCTAATCCTAGCCATTCAAGTTGTAGAAGAATAAACATGTGATGGAAATTTGCCTAAGTATAGGTGATACATAAGAGGTTAATTGGTGCACATGTTGGGCACGTGGCATCATCTGAAAGCTTTTCCCGCCATTCCACGGGCCTTGATCTATTCTCTAATGCATGAGTGCAGGGAGTTGACACGTCAACACCTTTAACACTTCCAAAAGTGGTAGGGCTAGGGGTTATATGTAATGAAATTTTCCATATGGTGGAATTCTATTGGCTGATGCATTTTTCAAAGCCAGTCAAAAAATTTCAAACTTGTTTGACTTCATTGGAGCTATGCAATCAAAAAGATCAATTGAATATCAATGGTGAGTGAAGAGTAATGGCGGACAAGATGCCATAGAACCCGAATTTAATTCTTTTTTCCCTTAAAAGATGAATTGAATGTGCATTTCCAATCTACCAAAATATTTTCAAGTATCTGGAGATCAATTTTTGTGAAGAACGAGCTCTCTATGTTGAAAATTAGGCTTTTCACTGTATAAACACTTATTAGTTGCTATTTTCTTCTTCCTTGCTCAATTTTATGCAAAATCTCATACAATTGCTAGTTTTAAATATAAGATAGTCTTCTAGGGTTCTTGTGTGCTTGAATTTGCATTCCTTGTATTCATTGTTTATATAATTTTCCCTAGTTCTACCTGCAATTATGTCTAAACCCTACAACTACTTAGAAACCCTAGTTTTCCACACTATATTGCAAAATGTCTCCTCCTAGGGCACAATTCTCTAGTTCTACCCCAAAAAGAGCCCTTTCTGACGACCTTTTGGACCAATGACAAGGTTGCAACTAGACTAAAAATGCAAGGCCTAGGGGCTAACAAGGGTTTGGTAGACAAGTATTGCGGGGTGAAAGATACTGAGATGAAGGTTTATAGATGGGATTTATTCAAATATTTGTACGAGAAGAGAAATGCTCTAGTTCCTAGCTGTAATTGCTAGAATTTGGATTTGGGAAAATTAGATGTCCCAAATGTGTACCTAGATGTGGATATAATCAAAGTAGTTGCTGCTAATTATGATGAACACATTAGGGTTGCGAGGACATTTTGGGGTGTTGAGATGGTGAATTGGATAGAAAATCTATCATTGGTGTCTTCAACTTAAATCCTAATGCAAACAAGACCATCAACCTTGAAGCATTAAGGAAGGAGTATGAAACAAATAATGCTGGCAATTTGATTTTCATTGATGTCAAAAGGGGATATCTGAGTGATATTAAATAAGGGATATTGTTGGCTCATTGATGTCAAAAAGAGAGATTGATAAGAATTATGATGCCAAGGAAGCAAGTGTTGAAGATTTGCAGAAGTTTGGGCTTTAGGCCTCATTCTTAATCCATACAACTTGCTAAGAGAAGGAAGTGTTAGCCATTTTTAGCCAAGTCTAATTGTTCTTCGATCTTCAAACATGAGGATTACCCTCTACAGAAGGTGATCATACATCAAGCTTCAGTCATACCTCTTAATGAGTCCTTCAGAGAAATGAAGGAAAAATGTGCTAAGTCCAAGGGTTTCAGACTTTGGACTTTGGGCATACCTCGTATAGATTACA
This sequence comes from Sequoia sempervirens, assembly GCA_007258455.2. Classification (NCBI taxonomy): domain Eukaryota; kingdom Viridiplantae; phylum Streptophyta; class Pinopsida; order Cupressales; family Cupressaceae; genus Sequoia; species Sequoia sempervirens. The sequence goes on along the minus strand of VDFB02087073.1, from coordinate 24,319 downwards.
TAAAGGAATGAAGAATGAAATGAGTTAAGTTTGAAAAGGATTTGAAAATCAGGCTTCAAATTGTTGTCTTATGACTTACCTTTATGTTCAAAGCAAGGAGTATGCGGGATCCTTCAACCCTGAGCCTTGAAAGGGTTTTGATGTCTGTTGGTCATAGTTAAGGCTTACACTTTAACAGAAAGTGGAGAAATATGTATGAAGGATCTGTGATCCCTGACCCCCGAAAAGGTTTCAGGCATCACAAGTCAAAGTTAATGCTTTCACCTTGATAGTTTGGAAAGTACACAGAAAAAAGGAATCCCAAAGCACAACACCCAAAAGGGTTAACTCTTGTGAAAGGCAGTAATTGCGTATTTGGTTCGGCAATGAGGTTTATGACTTACCGAAAGGTATGGTAAGCGGGATGATGAAAGGTCGACATCTCACTTTTGATAAATGCATGTATGTTTCAAAGCTTTATGCTTTGGTGTTTGGAGTTTCACAAGTATGAGTTTTGGTTTGTGATGGAGGGGAGTTGGAAAAGGTAAAGGGTAAGACTAATGGTTGAACCCCAACATGTATGGAGAAGCTTCAAACTTAAGTGTTTGGGCTTGCATATTAAGTCCTGTAATACATCTCAAGTATGTGGTAAGGGAGATTAGTGACTCCTGAACCTTGATGGAAAGGAAAGACAAGGTCGCCAAAAATGGAGTAATTCCATAGGATGCTTGTGTTGACTTGGGTTGACCAGTGCGAGTGTGTGGACTAGCGACACGTGGTATGCAACAATTGGTCGAATGACTGTTTCACATCATTTTTTATGCATCATCATGGTTCAAAGGTTGAATTTGAAGGTCATAGTTTAAGTTGAATGGAATGATGACATAGAAAATGAATATAACCGCTCCAACTACATTCTTGCAAATGATTGGAAGGAAATAATAACACCATTAATGCACAGGTCGACTATGAATCAAGAAGAGATAGAGCAAGTAGGAATAAGGCATTAAATGTAAAACAAACCCTAGATTTGTTCACTCCAAAAATAGCAAAGGCAATAAATGAAGTCCATGGTGTTTGGCTCAATGCAAGGAGTCTTGTGTGTGAAGTTAGATGATGAAAAAATGGATGATGCCATTAACACAACCACGAAATCTACAAGAGATCTTATACATATTGATTTTATATATATGGGAATTAAATGCATGAAAATCCTAAGTTTGTGATATGCCCAACATAGCAAATGAAGTAAATATTGTTGGTGGTGTTGGGCTCGAGGTGTAGAAGAAAATTGTTGGTGAAGGAAAGTATGAAAAGTTGAACAAAAGAGGGAGATGAGTATGTGAGAGCTGAGAATGTATGTGCTATGAAAATAAGTTGCACGAGTAAGTGCAGAGAAGAGGAGAGGAGAATGACCCTGAGCGAATAATAGAGAACATCATCTAGGGTTTGCACAACAAAGAGGAGAGAGAGAGGTATGCAAATGTAGGTGTAAAATCAATAGTAGAGGAAGATAGAATAGAGGATGTTCTAATGTGTTGTGTAGAGAAGAGAAGAGAGGAATGAGTTGTTGAAGCCACAACAACATAGATAGAGAGAATGCTTGCAAATAAGAAAAATAGGTTTGTAACAGTGAGCCAAATTTATTTGAATCATCTATATTTGTCATTATAAATCTGATTGGTTGGTGCCATCAAATAGATGAGTTGGTGCTCAGTGATGGAGTGGGTACTTCCTTGGTGTTGGTGCTCCTCAAAATTTTGGTGTCCAATATACCAGAGGTTGGTGCCTCAAAATATTATTTTGGGTGTCTATGTACCTATAAGTGGATGCTTACAAAACATATGTAATACCTTTTATTGTGAGGTTGGATTTGAATAGTAGACTCAAGCAACTATTCTCACTGTGGTTTTTCCCATAATAGGTTTTCCACGTATATCTTGTGTTATGATTTTTTTTGTGTGTGCATATAATCTCTGCATGTTGTTCTTTGAATCTACTTAAGGGTTAAAATATAAAGTTTTATTTGATCTACTAATTCACCCCCCTATAAGTATATTATTGTGTTGCAACAATTGGTATTAGAGCCTTAGTTCCCTTGGAGAAGCTTAACTATCTTGGGTAGGTGTTGGACTATGAAGAAAAATGGCGAGTCAAGAAGGTTCCTCTGTTGGAAATAGGATGCCATTTAATTGCAAATCCTAAACATTAATTATTTCATGTATCTCCTAGATTCTTGGAATGTGTTCAACAACACTAAGATTAGGATGAGATTAATATTTGATGAAATAATCATGATTATTGACATTTGTAATTAATTCTAAATGTAAGGAGCATGTGAGGGCATCCATAGTGAGTTCCTAAATAATAGGGGCACATGGGGCACCCACATGGTAAGGTGACACTCACCTTGTGTTTAGTTAACTATACGGAGTAATAGTTAACACTTCTTAATGCATGTAAAGATCCTACGAGTTAGGGTTTGATGTTTGCCTGCTTGAAGTTCAGTTCAGTTTAGTTCAAATCAGTTTAGTTTAGTTCAGAATCAGTTCAGTTCAGTTCAGTTATGGTTCAGTTGTCTTCAATTAGTTTTAGTTGTATGTTAGTTAACTTCAATTAACTTGGAATGCATGGCTAATGACATTGAGTTGTATGACATATAACAGGGACTACCTCCAGTTAATAGGGGATGACCATTCTTGCATGAATGGTGTTGAGTAAATGCTTCAGTTAATTAGAAATCACTTGGAGCCAACTTGGGCGCCCAAGATGCTTTCTTGGATTTATCTCTCTTGCATAATAAGATATTTCTGAAGGCTCAGTTAAGTAGGATTACTTATGGGTGCCAACTTTGAGGAAGAGCTTTGGAATTATCACCAAAGTGAAGGATGAGTTGTAGCTTCAGTTTGGGACGCCCAAATGCATGAAGCACATGTTGTAAGCTTTAGTCTTCACAGAATAACTCAACTTGAAGCAATATGGCGTACCTTTTCAAGGGCTTGAGCTTGTGCATTGTAATTATCACCATTTGGAGATTACAAGGTTGCATATTGTCTCTATATCTCGTTCAAGTTGAAGAGAGTTTTCATAATTGTTATTTGGAGGTGTGAAGAAGATTGGTAAAGACAGAAGAAGCATTCTCAAGCAAGAATTGGAGCTATTGTATTTCAGAGATTGAATAATAGAATAATTCTTGGTGGAGATTTTCCTCGAAAGGGTTTCTCCACGTTATATCTTGTGTAATCTTTCTAATATCCTGCCTAGTTCTTCTATCAACTTCTGTCTACATTTTACAATAGTAAAATGGATTAATCAAGATAATCACCCACAAAGAATATATGTAACAAAGAAAAAGCTTACTTAGATCAGCAATATTAAAATTTTATAGAGTATTAAGCTAAGAAAACACCTCATTTTTCAACATTTGGTATTGGAGCTGAGGTTGGGTAGAGTATTGGGACACCTTTCTCTTAAAATTTGAAGGTTTTATTGGCTTAGTGGGAGCTCTTATTATTTTAGTAATTTGCTGATTTTGGAATTAAGTTTTTTTGTTACAATGAATTCAAGGTTAGATATTGAAAGGTTCAATGGTTCTAACTATGAAATGTGGAAATTAAAAATGGAAGATCTTCTTGAAGAAAGAGATCAGTGGTTAGCAGTTAATAATGATACAAAGACACCTACAACTATGTCAGATGAAGATTGGGCTAAGTTAGATAAAAAGGCAAGAGGAACAATTAGATTGTGTATTGCTAATGTTGTTCTTTTAAATGTTTCATTGGAAACCAATGCATATAAATTGTGGAAAAGAATAGAAGACATTTATCAAATAAAGAGTCTAACAAATAAGTTGTATCTGAAAAGGAAATTATATTCTTTGAAAATGAAAGATGGTGATTCAATAGCACAACATTTAAATGATTTCAATTTAATTCTCAGTCAATTAGCATCTATAGATGTAAAGCTTGAGGATGAGGATAAGTGCATTTTATTGCTTTGCCCTTTACCAGATTCTTGGGAAAATCTAATAGTTGCAATTATTGGTAATGGTGTAGATCCAAAGATGGACAACATCATTCCTACTCTCCTATCAGAGGAGATGAGGAGGAAATCTAAAACTGGCTCCCAAGATGCCTTGTTTGTAAGAGGTAGGCCTAAAGAGAAGGAATCTAAAGCAGACAAGAAAGGAAAGGGTAAGTCTAAAGGACGGTCAAAAACCCCTGGTAAGAGTAAGGTAACGTTCTTGCATTGCGGAAAACTTGGACATATCAAAAAGGATTGTAAGAGCAAGAAGAAGAAAACTGATGCTTCTACAAAAAAATCCAATGACAGTAATGATGCATTAGTCATTTCTTCTAATACTGTTGTTGATAACTCTTGGCTTATTGATTTAGGTTGCTCCTATCATATGACTCGTAGAAAGGAGTGGTTCTCTAAGTATACTGCATATGATGGAAGAGATGTCTTCTTTGGAGACAACAACACAACAAAGGTTGTTGGAAAAGGAGAGGTAAAATTGTGTTTCAATGATGGTAGTATTAAAACCCTTAATGATGTTTTACATATTCTAGGACTTGCAAGGAATTTACTTTTTGTCTCTAAGTTTAATGATTCTGGAATGCATGTGACATTTGACAAAGGTGGTTGCTAAAGGATCTTAGATTGGGACTTTGTTTAAGTTGAATACCTCGAATGTAAATATTTTATCAAATGTAACTGAAGCTGAAAATACATGTATGCTATGGCACCATAGATTGGGCCATATGGGTGAAAAAGGTCTTAAGACCATTCTTAATAAAAATTTGGTTGACGGTATTCCTAATTATAATATTGGAAAAAATGACTTTTGTGAGCACTGTGTGTTTGGAAAGCAATCTAGATCTAAATTTCCTAGCGGTAAAAATGGAGCTAAAAGATTATTAGAGATTATTCACTCAGATGTAATGGGTCCTGTGGATATTGACTCTATTGGAAAATCTAGATACTATGTCACATTTATTGATGATGTATCAAGATACACTTGGATATATTTTATGCATAACAAATCTGATGTGTTTAATAAGTTTAAGGAATTTAAGGCTTTGGTTGAGAAACAATTAGATCATAAGATAAAAGTGTTGAGATCAAATAATGGTGGTGAGTATTATTCTAAGGAATTTGATGATTATTGTAAGCATGCAGGAATAGTGAGATAGAAAACTACTCCATATAAACCTCGACAAAATGGAGTAGCAGAAAGGATGAACCGAACCTTAATGAAAAGAGCTAGGAGTATGTTAAGTAGTGCTAAGCTTGAACGGTCCTTATGGGCTGAAGCGATATGTACTTCTTGTTATTTAATCAATAGATCCCCTAGTTCATCTATTGAAGATAAAACTCCTTATAAGATGTGGTTAGGTAAGAAACCTAGTGTTGCACATTTAAGGATCTTTGGTTGTGAGGCTTTTGTTCACGTGCCTCAAGAAAAGTGATCTAAATTGGATCCTAAAGCACAAAAATGCATATTCATAGGTTATGGTGAAAATGTAAAAGGATACAAGCTTTGGAATCCACTAACAAGAAAAGTTTCTTTATCTAGAGATGTTATTTTTAGGGAATTTAGAGCTTATTCAGGAGAACAACCAAAGGAAAATGATACTTCTCGAACAGTGCATTTTGAGACAAATACTAAGAAGCAACAAGATGCACATGTTTAAGAACAAGTGGATGAATTGCAAGAAGAGAGTTCAGAGAGTTCTTCTGAAATAGAGGCTCAAGATGAGCATATTGAGGAACAAGAAGAAACTCCTTTAAGGAGATCCACAAGACAACATAATCCTGTTGATAGGTATAGCCCACCTAATTTCTGTTGCATTTTTGCTTTAATGAGTACTAATGATGAACCCAGTTCTTATAGGGAAGTTTTGTCCTCAGACGAGAACAAGCTTTGGTCACAAGCTATGTATGAGGAAATGGAATCCTTGGATACCTTTGACACATGGGATCTTGAGAGTTTTCCCAAAGATAGAAAGGCCATTGGTTGTAAATGGACCTTTAAAAAGAAGATTGGTGCAGATGGTAATCTCGAAAGGTACAAGGCTAGATTAGTAGCCAAGGGCTACTCCCAAAGAGAGGGAGTTGACTTTAATGAAATCTTCTCTCCTATTGCTAAATTAATTTCTATTAGATTCTTTTTATCTATTATTGCTACTTATGATTTTGAAATTGAGCAAATGGATGTGAAAATTGCTTTTTTGCATGGGAATTTTGATGAGGAGATTTATGTGAAGCAACCTGAAGGTTTTGTTGTAAAAGGAAAAGAAGAATTGGTTTGCAGGTTAAAGAGATCTTTATATGGAGTGAAACAGTCACCCGGAATGTGGTACTAGAAGTTTGATGCTTTCGCATTAAAAATTGGTTATGTTAGGAGTGAGGAAGATCATTGTGTTTATATAAAAATTATTGATGATCAACTTTTAATTATTATCTTGTATGTTGATGACATGTTGTTTATTGGTAACAACAAGGTAATGATTAGAGAATTGAAAGCACAACTCTCGAGCACATTTGAGATGAAAGATCTAGGGGATACAAAATATATCCTTGGTATGGAGATCAATAGAGATAGAGGTAACAAAAAGATTTTCTTAAGTCAGAGTAATTATGTTGATACTATTTTGAAAAGATTTAACATGCAGGACAGTAAACCGGTTAATATTCCTTTACCAATTGGCACAAAGTTAAGTTTAGATATGAGTCCTAAATCTGATTTTGATTTTGAGGAAATGTCTGAAATTCCATATGCTAGTGAAATTGGTAGTTTAATGTATGCAATGGTTTGTACGAGACTAGATATAGCTCAAGCAGTGGGAGTTCTTAGTAGGTTTATGTCTAACCCTGGTAAATAACATTAGACCTATGTTAAGAGGGTATTTAGATATTTACGAGGGACTTTAGAGTACTATTTAGTTTATCATGGTTCTAATAATATTGATATTATGAATAGATCATTGGACATACAGGGGTTTGTTGATTCAGATTGGGTAGGAGATCTGGATAGTTGGAGGTTGACAAGTGGTTAAGTGTACACTTTGTTTGGAGCCGCGGTTAGTTGGATGAGTAAGAGGCATCCCACGATTGCTTTGTCCACCATAGAAGCAGAGTACATGGCTACCACACATGCCTCTAAAGAGGTAGTTTGGTTATAGAGACTTGGGTCAGGTATTGGTTTTAATTTCAAGAAATTTAGGCTTGAATGTGATAGTCAGAGTGCTATTTGTTTAGCCAAAAACCCTATGTATCATGCTCGTACTAAACATGTAGATGTTCAGTATCACTTTGTGCAAGAAATGGTTGAGAGTGGGAAAGTATTAATTGAAAAAGTTGACACTTTGATTAATGCTACAAATTATCTAACCTCAATCTAACCTAATTAGGATTTGATGTGTGGATGGCTATTATAAATGGATATACAGTTCATGCTACACCTCCTACTAATAAGGTTGGAAAGAAGAACAATACCATGGAAAATAATGTTATTCTTTGTGGGTTGTCAAGTTTGTTGTTTTTCAAATTCACACATTGTCAAACTACACATGATGTATGGGACAAGTTGAAGAACATCCATTATGGTGATGAAAAAATGAAGAATGCTAATATTTAGACATATAGAGGCAAGTTTGAATGTCTGAAGATGAGAAGAGAGGATTGTAGAATACCTCTTAAGAGTAGATGAAATTGTTAATGCAATTAGAGGGCTTGGAGAAGAAGTGAAAGAATTTGTTATAGTGAAAAAGGTATTTAGATCTCTGCCTTCTAGATATGATTCTAAAGTTTATGCAATAGAGGAAGCACAAGATTTGGATAAACTCATTGTTGATGAGTTGCATGGAACCTTTACTACCTATGAGATGAGAATGGGAAATGCTAAAATGTCCAAGAGAGAAGCTACATTCAAAGCATGCAAAAAGGAAAAGAATGAAGCATCTAAATTTGGATCTAAGGAGGCTAATGAAGAACAGGATAACTTCATCAGAAGATTAAGAAGAGGATTTGGAAAAAATAGAGGTAAGTTACCCCTAAAATGCTTTAATTGTGGTAGAATAGGTCATTTTGCTGCTAAATTCCCTTATGAAGAAAATGACAACTATGAGAAAGAAGAGGATAGTTAAAAGATGATACCCTACTATTCTAAGAAAAAGAATGTCTTTAGAAATAAGAAGATTCTGCATACACAAGAAGAAATTGGTTCATTTGATGTTAGTGATAGCTCAGATGATGAATATGATTGTGCCTGTGTGGTTGAGAGAGATGAATCCCTATTCATGACAGAAAAGAAATATTGATGATGAAGAAGAAGAAGATGAAACCTCTTATGAAGAAGAAGAAGGAGAAGTGGACCTAGAAGGTGAAATCATCTGTGCTTTAAATGAAATTGATAGGTTGATAAAGGAAAAAAAACAATAGAAAAAGTATGCACAAAATAAAATTAAAAGACTATCCAAAAATCTTGAAGAGACTGAGCAAATGGTGATCATCTTGAAGACACAAGTTGAAGAAGCTAAAATGATTGAAGATGTAGTCAAATCTAAACTAGAGTCTAAATATGATGAGTGCATGAAGTTGGAAGAAGAAACAATGGCCTTGATAAAAGAATTAGAAAAGGCTAAAGAGAAAATCAACAAAGGTTTGAAGTTGAAAGGTTTCTTTGAGATATTAGATGAGTTCATTAAGTCACAAAAGCCAACAAAAGAGAAGTCTGGTCTTGGATTTGAAAAAGGTAAGAGTCCAACTAAGAATAAATTGTATGATAAATTTATAGCAGAATAAAAGTGTGGTACAAAGGATGGAAAATATTGCAAGGAGAATGCCTCAGAAAATGAAAAATCAAATAAAGGAATTGCAAGGATGAAGAAAACCGATGGAGAAGAGAGACTAGTAGTAGATAAAAGGATTAACAAATCAGTTCCTAAATACTTGAAGAATATGCAATACAAAAAGGGAGTTGATGCAAACGGTTTCACAAGGGTGAGAGATTTGAAGAAGTAAAGGACAAGAATACCTCATCCTACACAAAGAAATGTTATGACTAGGTATTCCTCATTTTTCTATGGTTGTTATACATGTAATTGGTTTAGTCATAGGGCATGTGAATGTAGAACTATTCCTAAAAGGAGTACAAACTATGTGAGTAGAAATCCATTTTTCCTTTGTTTGATATGAATGTAATGTGCTACAATTGCAATATTTTTGGTCACATAGCCAAACATTGTAGAAAAAATTGTGCAAGACCAAAGGAAGAGAGTAAAAAGAGAAGTATCTCCCGCAGTGTGAAAAAAGGTTCACATGTACTTGAAAAGAATGCAGGTAAGGTAGAGAAGAAATCCAAGAAAGGCTAGAAAGAGAAGGGGGAGAAGTATTCACAATCTATGATAGTACAAATTGCACTTTATGCTAAAGTGCATAATTTGTGGGTGAAGGAAAGTTGGGTGCTCAAAGCATGTGATAGGTGATATGAGCAAAGTTATTGAACTTAGAAAATGAAAAGAAGGATCTATGAGTTTGGGAGATAACATTGCTATGAATGGTCAAAGTTGCATCATATGTAGTTCAGATGAAGAAGTAAAGAGAAAAAAAAAATCATGCCCCCTAGAGTAAGCAAAAATTCAGAAATCTCTGTAAAAGAGAAAAAAAAGATAGAGAAGAAGCCTAAGAAGGTGTGGAAAGAGAAAGGTCAAAAGGAAACACTTAGAGTGGCTGCTCTTACTTCATATCACTAAACCTTAGTGTTGCAAGAAGAAGATGTTGAAGCAAGTATGAAGGTGTTGTCATTGATTTTAACTAGTTAACTAGTTTTCAACTGGTTGTTGTTTTCATGGATGAAGGTTATTGGTCTTATATGTCGAGGATATTGAGAAAATTATAAAGGAAAAGATTGCAGGTGTTTAGTGGTTGCTCCATATTTTTCTCCGAGATTTGCTCCTATATTTGTGTGGTTCAGATATGTTGATCATGGTTGTTGGAAGTTGCGATATCTAGATTTTGGGCTTTTGGTTCATTGTACAACGTGAGTTATATTCACTAGTTGTGAAATGTGGTTTTCTATGTATCTGGCTAAGGTCTTGGAGAAATTTAGTTGCTTCATATTTCTTCTTGTTCAATTCTTATGACTTGTGGTTCTGGAGTTAAGTTGTTATGATTGTGTTGAAGTTAATTTTATTATCTGGAAGGATTGGATCATGTTAAGATTGTGTGTGCTTAATTGTTTATGCGTTTTACATTAGTTTTTCCAACTTTGTGTTTAAAACTATAATTGAAGCTTATGGAAGCATTTTTAAGTGTGTGATTGGGTCTCCCTCATTATAATTCCAACCTAGAATGTTTTGGCACCAACCTAAATTGAATTTACAAATGCAATTGGTGTGTGGCCGAGTTTGGATATGTTTCAAATTTGAGGAAGGTATAAATACATGATGAGATATTTTTGAAGATGAATTACAAATAAATAAAGCGATATAGATGCGAGATAGATGCGAATTAGTGAGTATGTGATGTGAGTTTTGCAGATTAGTGTGAAATCTAATTGCCAAGTTTCTAGATCCAGTGAGCTGAAGATGTACTCTGTCATTCATGCATGTCTACAAGTGTTTGAGCGAATTGTGGTGGAAATCTCTATTGCATGGAGATTTTTTTTATTTGTGTAACAAATCCCTTCTATATTCTTTATAATTTTGTGGCAATGAGCCCTCCGGGTGGTTAACCCTTGTTGGACAGTGAGTCCTGATTCAGATAGTGAGTCTTATTTTGGCAGTGAGCCTTCTCTGGCAGTGAGCCTTTGTAATCAGTTTTGATATTCTCTATATTATGAGCTAATACTCACCATGTTTTTTCCCTTATTGGGGTTTCCACGTAAGTCTAGAGTCATTGTGTTTATGTGATACTTTTTAGTTTTTGCTTTTGCACTTAATGATTAATCATACTAGCAGAGTAAAAGATCTGTGATTGATATAATTTCTGGTGAAAGTTTTAAAGGTTAAAGTTTTTACAATTGATTCAACCCCCCTCTCAGTTGTCTTGTTCAACACTTAGTGATAGGGCATCAATCTAGGGGGAGACATAGAAAACTTCATTCACCCCTAGAGAAGAAAGAGAGATCAAGTCAATTATGCTTTATTTTCCAAATTTCTAATGACTTGATATGTCATGGACACACTCCTTTATTTGGAAAAGGGGGATAAAATTTTTGTCAAAGGGGGAGAGCACAAATTGGTATTAGTTGGTATGAGACAAAGGGGGAGTAAATGTTACAATAGCATGGTGTCCTGAAGAGCCCCTTTACCATTGATGTCAAAGGGGGAGAAATTGAGAAAAATGCTCTATGTCTGCAAGATGTGGAGATATGTCTAAGGGGGAGTTGTAGTTGCAAACAATTGTGTACCTAAGGAGGAGAATGGATGTTTATGTTTGGGAAAAGCATTTTGTTTTTCCATCAATAACAAAGGGGGAGATTATTATCAATTTGATTGTCATTGATGTCAAAAGGGGATATCTGAGTGATATCCAATAAGGGAGATTATTGGCTCATTGATTTCAAAAAGAGAGATCGATCAACATTATGATGCCAAGGAATCAAGTGTTGAAAATTTACAAAAGTTTGAGCTTTAGGCCTCGAGCTTACTCCATACAACTTGCTAAGAGAATAAAGTGTTAGCCATTTTCAGCCAAGTGTGATCGGGCTTCAATCTTTAGAATTGAAGCTTACCCTCTATAGAGGGTGATTGGACATTGGGATTCAATCATACCTCTTACCAATTCCCTCAAAGAAATGAAGGAAAAATGTGCTAAGTCCAAAGGGTTTCAGACTTCGAACTTTGGACATACCTTGTATCGATTGCATTAAGGAATGAACAATGAAATTAGTTATGTCCAAAAAAGATTCAAACATTGAGCTTTGAACTGTTATCTAATGGCTTTCCTTTATGTTCAAAGCAAGGAGTATGCGGGATCCCTGAACCTCGAGCCTCGAAAAGGTTTTGATGTTCACTGGTTGTGGATAAGGCTTACACCTTAATGGAAAGTGGAGAAAGAGGTATGGAGGATCCCCAATGCCTGACCCTTGAAATGGTTTTGAGCATTGTTGGTCAAAGTTAAGGCTTTCACCTTGATAATTTGGAAAGTATGCAGAAAGAAGGAATCCCGAAGGGTAAGGCCTTAAAAGGTCAACTCTTGCAAAAGGCAATAATTGGGCATCATGGTTCGGCAGGGAGGCTTACACCTTACCAAAAGGTATGGTAAGTAGGATAATGAAAGGTTTACATCTGAATTTTGATAAACACATGTATGTTTCAAAGCTTTGTGCTTTTTTTTTCATAGTTTTGTATGTATGAGTTTTGGTTTGTGATGAAGTGGAGTTAGAAAAGGTAGAGGGTAAGGCCGATGGTTGAACCTTGACAAGTATGGAGAAGCATTGGACTTAAGTGTTTGAGCTTGTGTATTAAGTCCTGAAATGCATCTCAAGTATGTAGTAAGGGAGATTAGCAACTCTCAACCCTTGATGGAAAGGAAAGACAAGGTCACCAAAAATCAAGGAGTAATTCCATAGGATGCTTGTGTTGACTTGGGTTGACCAATGTGGGCGTGTGGATTAGCAACATGTGGCACACAATGATTGGTCAAATGACTGATTCACATCATTTTTTTGAATCATAATGGTGCAAAGGTTGAATTTGAAGGTCAGAGTTTAAGGCGAATGGAATGATGTCATGGAAAATGATATAACCGCTCTAGCTACATTCTTGTAAAGGGTTGGAAGGAAATGATGACGCCATTAATGCATAGGCTGGATATGAATCTAGAAGAGATTGAGCAACCAATAATAATGCATTAAATGAAAATAAATTCTAGATTTGTTCATGCTAGAAATAGAAAAGAAAATAAATGAAGTCAGTGGTGTTTGGCTTGATGTAAGGAGTCTTGTGTGTGAAGTTAGATGATGAAGAAATAGATGATGTCATTAATACAACCATGAAATTTGTAAGAGATCTAATACATATTGATTTCATATGTATGGGCATTAGATGCACAAAAATCTTAAGATTGTGATATACCAAATATAGAAAATGAAGTAAATGTTGTTGGTGGTGTTGGGATTGAGGTGCAAAAGAAACTTGTCAGTGAAGGAAAGTATGAAAATTTGAACAAAAGAGGGAGATAAGTATGTGAGAGCTGAGAATGTATGTGTTGTGAAAAGAAGTTGCATGACTAAGTGCACAAAAGAGAAGAGGAGAATGAACTTGAGCGAATGATAGAGAACATCATCTATGGTTTGCACAACAAAGAGGAGAGAGGTATGCAAAGGTAGATTTAGAATCAACAATAGAGGAAGATAGAAAAAAGGATGTTCTAATGTGCAATGCATATAAGAGAAGAGAGGAATGAGTTATTGAAGACACAATAATAGAGATAGAGAAAATTCTTCCAAATAAGTAGAGAAAAATATGAGCAGTAGCAGAATAGGTCTGTAACAGTGAACCAAATTCATTTGAATTGTTTGTTTTTTCATTGTAAATCTAATTGGTTGGTGCCATCAGATAGATGAGTTGGTTCTTAGTGAGGGAGTAGGTGCTTCCTTGGGGTTGGTGCTCGTAAACATTTTGGTGTGTAGTATACCATAGGTTAGTGCCTCAAAATATTGTTTAGGGTGTCTATGTACCAGTAAGTGGGTGCTTACAAAACATATGTAATACCTTTTATTGTGAGGTTGGATTTGACCAGTATACTCAAGCGACTATTCTCACTATGGTTTTTCCCATACTGGGTTTTCCACATATATCTAGTGTTAATGAGTTTTTGTGTGTGTGTGTGTGTAATATCTGCATGTTGTTCTTTGAATCTACTTAAGGGTTAAAAGATAAAGTTTTATTTAATCTATTGATTCACCTCCCCTCTAAGTAGATTGTTGTGTTCCAAAAAACAAGAGAACCTATAGAGTAATGTTGCTACCAAGGTTTTGGGTGAAAGGAAAAGGTAAGGGAATGGTGAGAATTCCCCCTACAGAGCAAGATCCTTTATGTGTTGATTTTTTTGAGGGTTTTTTTTGGTCAGAACATACTATACACTCTATTAGGTCCTAGGTTTTAATCCTTTGCAAAAGATGTATATGGCTCTTGTGTTCATGGTAGCTAATATACAAAACATGCTGGTGAATGAAGAGTATGATTTTCCTACATATCTATCAGATGTCATTCACAAGGCATTGCTGGTCATTTAGGCAAGTGAAGTTGTTGTGAGTTTTTGGTGGTATTCACTACTGTGTCACATGTTCTTGGCTTATGGATGGAAAGATTTGGGTCCTAGATTTCATATGACTATGAAGCATGAAAAGAATGTGGACCTTCTTGTCCAAATTTGGACACATTTTCTAGTTAGACATTGTCTTCAATCAAGTTTTGTGGCCTTCAAAAACTTGTTTTCTACAAAAGTAAAACGTTATTTGAGGGGAGATGTACCAAGGATTCCACAAGAGTTGCATTTTTTTTTGAGGCCAAAGGAAATAAGTCTTAAGTTAGGAATAAATCACAATTGGGGTGATGTGATTGTGCATTTTGATTGCACAATTCTAAGAGTATATGGGACCAATGTGACCCCACTTGTTCTACCTAAATTTATACCCTTGAAAATTGGTTTCCTTGAAGTAATATGGTAGTTGGGATGGACTGAGGATGTTCATTTGGCTAACTAGAAGAAGGGCTCTTTCTTCCCAAGCTGGTCATAATATTTTCTGATTTTGTTATGGAAAAAGAAGGATGGAAGAACATTCTTGATATGCTTACTCCTCTAATATGAAACCTTGCAGGGCCAAAATTTTGACCCTGAAGGATTTATTGCTACTCTGTGAATAATAATCAACAGATCAAATTTTTGGCATGGTTTAGATTATGCAAAGGATGCCATTAGGAATAGATTTTATTTAAAATAGATTGAGGGTAGGAGAGTAAAATGGATTTCCCTTGAGAAGCTTGAAAAGGCTAAGTAGGAAAAGGATCCCAAGTTCAAGAGAATGTATGTTGATATTGATGATCCAATTTTGAGAATTGAGGCTATACTACAAAATTTTGACAAAGTGGTTGGACAACTCAAGGAACAAAGCCAGGAGCAGGATAAGGGGATGCCCCTATGGTAGAGGAAAGGCCAACATAATAACCCCCTAAGAAAACATATGTCTTCACAAGAAGACCTAAGGGGATAATTTTGAAATAATAGATAAAGGCCACTCCTACACAATCTAAGGAGTCAAGAGAATCTTTTCGTGTACCTCAAGCACCTCTATCTTCCCCTCAAAATATTATTGATATTGATTCACCACCAAGGGAGTCCTCTCCAAGAGGAGGAAGATTGAAATAAATAGACTAGTGGACTACCCTTTGGATTCTAATGATGAGGTGGTTGTGACCACAAATGATATCAAGAAGAGCATTCCATCTCCATAGAGGGAAAATGATTTACCAACTCATGGTAATAGGGTTACCAAGGTAGTTATGATAGGAGTTGACAATGGAGATGATGTAAGAGATGAGGCTTGCGGGACCTTTATGGATGATGATGCATTTTTTAAGAGTGATGTGTTCAAAGAATTTGTTTGAAGAAATCAAAGAGACAAATATGAAGCAATATTGAAAGAAGGAATGGAAAAATTCCCTAAGCAAGCAAGGGAAGTGATATCACAAAGGTTGGTTGCACAAATGAAGGTAGGGAAAAAGGAAATGTGCCGATGAAGGAAGGAAGCTTGTCAAGGGGAGTGGTATTCTTTTATTTCCTGTGTGGGATATAGAATCTATTATAGCCCTTGACACAATAAGGGAACATGATGCTTGGGTATTTTCCACCGAGGATGAAGCATTGGATGCATTATCATGATTAGATTTTAATCCAAAATGGGACACTTTACTATTTGAGCATTGGCACCAAACAAAAATAAGCCCACAATTGTAGAGACTACAGGTGACCTAAGAGGGGGCCTAATCATAAAAAGAGTTTCTGACACCTCAATAGTTGAAGCAAACACATTGATTGTCAATGTTTCCAAATTTACAAAGGAAACTATTGAATCATTACAAGAGAAATATGATTAGGAGAATAAGAAATATGATGATTTATTGGTTGAATACAATAAAGACAAAGGTTGGCAGAGTTAGAATCAATGGTTGAGATATTACAAAATCAAAAGCCTCAAATGCAACAAGACCAACAAAGTGTGCAACCTCTAGTGCAACCAGAGGTAGAACAACAACTAGAACCATAGTATCCTCCACCACAATATTTGGAAATGGTTGTTTATGAAGATAGGATATTGGCACAACTTATTACTGCTACCCCACCATACAAAGTAAGAGCTAGTAGGAGGAATTTAATAAAGCAACTAAAGGAACATGGGGAGATACTCGATCTTTATGAGGAAAGCAATGTGATCATAGTGACCAATGCTTTAGAGCATTTGATGGGAAAAACAATAAAGAGAGTGAATGGTGTGGGCTCCAATTATTATTTAATGGTCATTGCTATTGCAATGCTTGAAAAAGATAGAATAGAAGCTATCCTATTAATGCAATTATGGTTGCCAAGGATCAATGCATTAGTTGGCGTGATCAAGGGATCAACTCATGATCCAAATATGCCATAGAAAATAATTCGAACATAAAAAATGGTGAAGAGAATTACAAATTTCCAAGGCATGGTGGATCCAATGGAAAAAATAATAAGGGAGTTGCTCTAGGAATTCAATGATAGTGATCTTGGCCTTTTACCAAATATTCTTGACAACAATGGAGCAGCCAAGCCATATGAGCAATGGAGATCCCAAATGGGGAATGTTGTTTCTACTCAGTCTCTTATTATTTATGAAGATAATTTACTTGATATTGATCTAATGAAGAACAACATGGACAAGCTATGGCTCATCGGTAAATTTCTTGAAGACTTTGATAAGGAATCAAATTAGGTAGTCAAAAGGTATAGCTCATACATAAATAAATTAGATGAGTTTATGGACTTCAAATGGCGATTAGAGGAAGAGTATGACACTTGGGATAAGAAATACAATGAGCTTCTTGAATTATAAATTTTTTAATGGTGGTGTGGAGTTGTTTTTTTCTTTCATGCATATTATGTGTTCAAACTACTTCAACAATGTTAACAAAAGGAGTTTTGTCTTCACTTGCTAGCTCACAATCCTCAGATCTACACCAACAAAGAATGAAGAAAGGAACAAAAAAAATCACAACCGTCACCATCATGCACTTTTGGAAAGGACAAAGGCTATAAAGAGTAAATATAGTTGTATTTGTCCTTTGGAATATTCTATCCACGAGCAAGTTGTGCTCATATTTTGAAATGTAATTATGTGTCAAATGAAAAAGTGATGTGTACTTGGCCCAAATCTTGTTGCTCCATTGTCTTATAGAAGGGAATTCAAGGCCATTTACATTGGTTTTTTGGAGAATTTTGTAAGATAGAATGTAGAGAAATAGAGTTTGAGTCTTGTTTTAGGTTATTGAGTCTGAATATTTTGTAATTTGTATATGTTATATAACAGTACTAGAATTTAATAAATACAATGGCATAATTCTAAAGCCAATTGTCTCCTATTGTATACTTTACACAGATTATGAATGAAGTTTATCAAAGATCATTCAATTTTCCTCCATTTTTTTTTTCTTATGGATGTATTTTTGGTTAATTCTCTTATTCAAGGAATGAGTTAAATGCTTTAATGTAAGTGTAGGTTTGTATAAGTGTTTGTAGGGATTTGATAAGTATTGTTGGTTAATATTTCTGAGTATGACAATGTAATGCACTGTTGTGAAGCTCTACAATATTTGGGTGAAATTGTTATTTTACAACTTTCAATTACATTGGTTTTGTCTCCATGCCCTAGGTTAAGGCACCAATCCCTTGAATTTGAGTCTAAGTTGCATCTACAAGGTCATTCATATAAAAACACCTTCAATGTTTACTTTTAGTTGAATTTATTTGTTGAATTGAAGTCTTTCCATGTTCTATTATTTTGAAAATGTTAAATTATTAAAAGATAATGCTAGATATTTTCATTTTTCATAGTCTTCAAGCAAATCTGCATAGAAAATATCTACTATTTATAGTATTTATGATAATTGGCATAATATATTAATAAATACTATTAGGGATCACCCTCTCAGGTTCTATAGAGCCTAAAGTGTAGAGGGAAAGTTACTTTAACTTTCACCTATTCATTTGCCAATCCCTCCAAGTAACTAGCAATTGAAAATGGAAAACTCATAAGTTATTTGTGAGATCTGATTGGAAATTAAAAAACACCAATAGATTGGCAACTCTCTTGGGGACTTAGCTAGTTTATATCTCTAGTTTGAGATCATTTTAGCCAGATTCATAAAAATTCAAAGTTCTACATTCTATCAAGAATGAATTCATAGAATTTCTTATCATTTATTAAGTATAAAGGCTGTGATTCAAAGTTTCTGGTCTCATTTGCATGTTTGTATGAATTGCATTACAATTTTCATAAGTTTTGTCAATTTTTCTCTGCACTTACAAATCTCTCAAAGAATCATCAAATATTTTCAAATTTCTATTGATTTGGGTGGTGACTCCAAGTCTCTTGTGTTGGTGCACTAAGAAGTTTAAAGAAAGGAAAAAGAAGAGAGTTGTGAGAAGCTACAAAAGTCATGAGAGGAACCATAAACCAACTCAAGAAGAATCCAAAGCAGAGGTTAGAAGGAGAATTTCCTTGAAACAACAAGTAGTCTTGGAAACAAAATAATGTAGGCACAAGTTTGTTGCTCCTCTTACTTCAGGATCTAGACATTTGCATGAAATAGCAGTGATAATATGTATGAATATGGAATGCCTCCTATGAATGAGGAGAACCCAATTATAAAAGAAACTGTTGATGGTAAGCAAGCCACTTCAAATCCTTTGGTTTCAAAACTAGTACAACAATGGAAATTATGGGATAGAGATTTTGATGCTATATTAGCATCTTAGAGATTAAATCCTGGAGCTACTTTTATTCCCAATTCTCAGAGACATGACTTGTTTAGAGGTTCTCATAATAGGGTATCACAAGACTAAGAGACACTTATATTTTGATCAAAATTTGGGGAGTGTTGTGGAGGCCAAAATAAATAATTTTAGGGTAAATTATAGGATACACCTTCAATATAAATGGAGTTTCCTCCTACTAGGAAAATTAGTATCCATGTTGTGGGAATTCTATGAATAAAATTAATAAATAATATTAAATTATGATGAGCTAAGCTCTTAAGGTTCACCTTGAGAAAGTTAAAAACTATGACTTTTCTAGATTTATACTTAGTGAGCTCCTTATATCACTAATTTATTTAATTTCTTTTAGGTGTGCTAGCTATGTGTGTGGTAACACTTTTCTTGAAAAACAATGATTTGTCCCTAGGCTTTGATTATGTAGTCAAGGCTATTAAGAGAAATATTATAGACGAGATTTATTAACACACAAGGGGCCTTGTTGGTCAACCAAGGTCCCAAAATAAACTATTCCAATGTTTTTAATCGAAATCCTTATATGTCAATTTTATTGTTTAACATGTAATACCCCAACTTTTACATTAGTATATTAGTAGGAAAAACATGAACAAATAATATTTTTGTATTACAATTGTACCACTAAATGACACCATAAACATACATAAAAATTATTAAATGACACCACAAGGTGAGGACTAGAGGAAATATAACCTCCTCATAATCATTGATAGAGTGTCAAATCATAATTTCAACATAAAAAAATGGGGGTCGAAGGAAATCAATTCCATAACCCTTCTCACATCCATTCCACATCAAAAACATGAGGAATGGATTCATGACATCCAAACCTCCCCCTGGACATGTCATGAGTGGTTAGCCACAAGGGAGATGCAAAAAATCACCTAATTCTAGTTAGAGATTAACTCAACACACTTGAGGACACAAGAACAATATAAAATGGGTCAAAACTAACCATAGACATAATATTCAATACTCAACAAACAAGAAAGAAGGGAAGAATACCCGATACAAGTGAAGGGCTAGGCTATACAAGCTTAAAATAATTTATGATACAAAAGGAACATCTTCATACTTTTATGAGTTGTTACAAAATAATAAAAAATATTAATTTACAATGATCTTAACATATAAATTTCTACACACAAAAATTAAAAGACGTCAATATTCATTTTCACCAAAAGATGCTACTATTCAAATGCAAGAATTTAACTACTCAAGATGTGATTATGGAGCATACAATCATATACAATTTCCAAAAATAATGGATGTGAACCGCAACATAGTACTCTCAAATCCACATAGAAATACATATGAAACCTAATGTATAACATGCCTAATCCATCATTTTTATCACAAGATCAATTTTTAGGATTATTCACAATAACAATATCACAATCCAAAATGCTATTTAATTTCAACATAAATATTAATATTTATAGGGGTAAAAAGGAGAGAATGCATCCCAAACATGCATGGATTTGATTTGAATGAAAAGATGAGGTACATATATAATTACCACTTTTTCATGCATCAACAAAACTTCACCGATTAGTTAGATATTAAAACAAGATTACAACTTTCACAATTGTGAGATGACATAATAAGACATCACCAAGAGCTACTAAATAATCGTGGAAGCTCTATTATACTACACTTTAATTTCAATAAAAAATCTCAATTGTGATCAACACCATCCAATCATGTGGCATATTAAGGCCCACCACTCTAAACTATGAGGTAGACTCTATAATAAATCATACAAAATGTTACACAATATAAAAGATTGGAAAATATGCAAATACTCCAAACAATGTTTTCTCATCCACATGATAAGCTACATGATTCTAAAAAAAAAAAAATAGTAGCCACCTCCTCAAGTTCCTCGTCCAACTCCATTGGCGGTAATCTCAGACTGAGCAAGCTATTCTTCTCCTCTGCATTAGCAAGTGATTCCAAATATTAACATACCTCTACAATCAAATGACCAAGGCAATGAAGATTAGGAAATTGAAGAAAATCAAGGAGAAAATGACATTGTGGAAATGGAAGAATAAGTGATTTTGTTTTGTAAAGGGTTGATGAAAGGAAATTAGTATCCTGTTAAGTATGGGTTCATCCTGCATTTGAGATATGACGTATACTGTAGTGTTCAAGAATCTTGGTGGGTTGTAATTTTGGTAGGTTGTTGATTTAATGACTTTGTAAAACCATGCTATGGGCCCCTATTATTGGGATGTTTTGTAAGAATTTTCCATCTAATTGAGCTACAACTGAAGGTTTTCTTCATGGTTCTTTCCTGCCGGTATGCTCATTTGAACCAAGTTTTGTAATATTTTATTTAATATAATTTAATATAATAAAGTGGCTTGCCACTTTTGCTAAAAAATAAAATAAAAAATTACCTATGGTCTCAAATAGCAAGAACCCCTCTTCATAATGCTTGGAAATGTAATTAATCATTTTAGATGTTCCTTTAGAATAAATCATAGTTCCCAATTGAAAACCAATCCTTCTAGACATCCTTTGGCATGTTGCATTCTTAGTAACCCATCCTTTTATACATCCTTTCAACATGTTGTATAATTCCTAATGTAATCCATGGGTATGTGCACAAATTTGTGACACAAAAAAGGCACCACTTTCATGTTGTAAATGAAATTGCACATTTGGCAAGCGCCAAATTTGGCACTCGCCAAATGATAAAAGCTAATAAAAAAATAGTTATGCTCATTCTGTATTTTGACCATTTCAAGTGTTGTGTTTTTCCTCTTCTCAAACTATGCTCAGCAAATAGAGTCCATTTTTTCAATTGGATCTTGTGAATCTTCATGAAGATTCTGCCAAGACATCATGGAGGTGAAAGAGGTATGTATTTATGGTTTTTTAGTTTTGAATTTAAATTAAATTGTAGATTGAATTATGTTTTTTAATTAAATTTTCTTTTAATTTCTAGGAAATGAATCTCCACCTCCAAATATTGAAAATTCTCAATCACCTCCTCATGAAGACCCTCATGAACAAGAACACCATCAAATTCCTCTCTCAATTCATAGAAATCTTGTAGGAACACAACAAAATATTCTAGGGAAAATTGAAAAAAACAAAAGAAACTTGAAGAATTGATTGCAAGATTAAATGATACTTTTGCAACACTCCCTCATAGGAGAGGCCTTGTCGAATCCCTACTGCCTATTGTATCTCATGTAAGATCAATGAGTGCACAATTTAATTTTAGGTCAAATAAGAGGGAGGAATTAATTTTTTTTTTTGCAAATAAACTTTCATATCTGCAAGTGAAGAAAGATAAAATTTCCAAATTTGACTTGTGCCCTTTTCACAAACCCAAGAACCAATCAACCTTTATTAGTTGCATGTAGGAGGTTCTCCATCCATTGGTGCCACCAAGAAGGAATAAAAAATAATTTTTGGGATATGTGGTGGATGGTTTTTGGCTAACCTTCATGCAATAACTATGAGGTCCCATAGAAATTTTTGAGGATAGAGGTGGGGGATCCACACATGATATAGTGGCAGCATGATGTAATCTATAGATGGCATCGAGACCCTTAGCTAGAAGTGTGTTGGAGAATGTGTCTATTCCTTTCATTGTTAAGGATAGTGTCGAGGTCGAAACATTGGACTTGATTAGCTCGGTCACTTAGAGGCTTGTATAGTATGTGCAACCTCTAGTAGAGCTTGATGTAGGCGATTCTTCTAGGCCTGAAGTTCTAGTCCAATTTTGTGATTCTTGTGGTGCTATTTGCACATATGATCATGAGAGTGCTCAAGATGTAGCTACATAGGATACATGAGTTGCACAATAGATGGTTATCATAGATGCCTTGTTGAATGAAATATTTGATATTGATGCTTATTTAAATTTCAGCAAGTTAATTTAATTTTGTTTATTAAGTTTTATTTTGAAATATAAGAATAACTAAATTAGTAGAATGAATATGATGAAAATTTAGGGTTGGAGTGTTGATGATACTTACACCATTCCCATAGACCCTTATTTGTTTACATTGTTGAGTCCACAAGTATGTAACCAGTATTAAATAAATAATTATTACATGTGAATAGTTGAACCTTATATGCATGATTATCTAATAACACACTTTGGCTGTCAAATAGTTTGTTGGGGGACCTTTGACATCGACATCTTGCTCTTTTCATCGTCAATGAACTTTCACTCAGATAACCATTATTCATTAATGGTGGTATAAAATAATATTAGGTAGTTTTGGTAATTGAATTTTTTTTTTTTTCATTTTTAGGTGCTAACATCAGATAGTCCTACCGATGTTCGTGGCATAATGGACCATGAAGTTGTTGCAGATATAGCAAGTTTTGATCCTTTGAAAAAGGTATGTGACAAACTAGTAAATTTTACTTTATATTTTCTCTTTTATTGGTCTATTATTGAAAATTTAATGATACTCATATATAGTTTAATTGTTATCTTGATTCTTTCTATAGGGAATTTTCACTCCAAATCATGAACGTGTCACTTTTGTGGATGAGCATGTTGATTATTTGCTTGTGGTAAGTGATTATTCTATTATATGTCATTCCAAAATTCAATTTCTATGATAAACACCATAACCATTAAGTATATGCTTCCTCAAACCAATCCATAACATCCAAACAACATAATTCACTTGAGAACAATCTAGAATAATCCATGAACTATGCAAGATTCATCAAACACTTCATCCAAGCTTGCAATATACAAATACTTCATCTTAGAACAATAGGGAACCCTTATTCACATACTAACAAATGAAACTCACATTGTATAGCACCAAATCTGTTGAACAGTCCGGATAACTCAGAGGGGGGTGAATAAGTTATCCAAAAATAGTTTTATTTTCTTTAATTAATCTAGAGAAAATTTATACCAATCAGAAATGAATCAAACAAATATGAACATGAATGTACACAACAACACCAAGCACAATGAACACCAAAATTTACGTGGAAACCCAAGAAGGGAAAAACCATGGAGAATGCTAATTCTCAATTATAAAGCACCGATTAAGGTGATTTTTACAAGGGCTCACTACCAAGTTGCTCACTGTAGGGTGGCTCACTACCCAAATACAAAAAAATAGAGTATGAAAATAGTCTCATTGAAAAAAGTGAATTGATGAAGTTGCATCTACATATGCATGAGTTCAGTTCCAGTTAAGAGCATAATTTTTGTCTATAGCAAATCTGGTTAAGAATCTTATTCACATCTTTCTTCCAAACCCTTCACACAACCTTCTTCCAAAATAGATAA